>VZTY01011532.1:0-13176 GCA_013400935.1 Turnix velox
TTTGAGGGTGACACTATGGGGACAGGGCTCTGAGGGCACAAATATCCCTTCTGGTGGCAGCAGGCACAGACAGCACTGCCAGAGACCAGCTCAGTGTCCTCTTTCCCCTCTTCTTCTGCTGCCTAATGTCCTTTTTACCCTCTGGGCTGTGCTCTGCTGCCTTTCAATTCCCCTTTATTACAGCTGATAAGGAGATGGGGATAGGTCAGAGCCACCAGTCAGGGCTGGACAAACCCAATAACAGCAATGAGCTGTGCAGGTTCCCCTGGAGGGGACAAAGGGGATAATTGGGTTAGAGGAACTGAGGGGTAGGGGTGGAAAAAGCCAGGTGGCTACACCATTAGGTTAAATGTAATTAAGTAAACCCTAAAGCCCCTGAGCATGGCAGGGATGAAGGAGATGTTGGCAGATCTCAAACTGAACCTGATGCCACCGCTTCCCATGGCTGGAAAAGTCTTTTGAGCACATTGAGACAGCAGAAAAGAAGCCAACCAGAGGGTAAACCCACTGGAAATCCACAGAAACTTGCCCACCTCCAGCATCCCCAGGGTTTTTACCTTCAAAGGAGGGGGCCAAAGGGGAGGCTGGGTCCCCAGGATTGATCCTGCTGACAGTCAGGTCACTCTCCACTCCACCCCGTTTGTTCAACATGCAGGTGTAGACAGTTGAGCCTGGGAAAGGAGAAGGACACTGCTGCCCATCAGCCACCCCCAGGACACAGCCATGGCCCTGTCACTGTGAGAAGGTAGCAGGAAAATCTATCCTCATCATTACAGCAGCCCAGGGGTACCAGAAGGGGAGAGGAGTGATGCTTTTCTACCCCCCCCTCCTCAAGATGTGTCTTTGAGGAGCTGCAGCTGCATCCTTGGAAATGCCATAAACTGAGATAAGAAAATAAAAAGAGCAGCTTCTCCCCATGGAAACCATTTCTGGGTTCACTCCAGTACCCATCACAGCTGTGAGCCACAGCTGGAGCCTGACTCTCCCCAGCTCAGGGCAGAATAAAGTCTCTGGTGAGGACAAGGAAAGGAGATGCTCTCACAGGCTTTACCACACCCCCTGAAAAAGCAGCATCTAAAAAACAAAAAAAAAGCTAATTTGGGTTCCTTTTTGCTTGTTTTGGTGTGAAATGTGGTTTCCCTTCTGGGTAGCAATCAGCCCATGGCTGAAATAAGGGTGCTGAGCTCCTACCTGGTTCTTTGCTCACGTTGGCTGTGAAGAGCCAGTCTGCTGCTTTGGTGGCTTCAGGACCAACCAGGTAGAATTTCCCAAAATAAGACATGTCAAAGAGAGCCAGGGCATTTCTGCAGGTTAAACATTCCTTCTTGATCTGCAATGAGAGGAAACTCCTCACTGAAGTCAAAGAATCATAAAATGGTTTGAGTTAGAAGGGACCTTAAAGGTTCAACCCCACTGCCATGGGCAGGGACACCTCCCACCACACCAGGTTGCTCAGTGCCTCATCCAACCTGGCCTTAAACACCTCCAGGGATTGAGGGGGCATCCACAACCTCTCTGGGCAACCTCTTCCAGTGTCTCACCACCCTCACAGCAAAGAATTTCCTTCCTATATCCAACCTAAATCTACATTCTTCCAATTTGCATCCATTACTCCTTAGTCCTGCCATCCTGGACCCTAATAAAAAGTCCTACCCCAGCCTTTCTGCAGCCCCCTTCAGGTAAGTCAAGCCATATTCTCACTCCATGAAGGGAGGCACACATTAGAACCATCTATGTAATGAGAAATAATTCCAGGACACATGCCTGCTGCCTTTAAATCCTCTAAAGTCCCAAAAAATCAGGTATTAAATGAACCAAGCCTGATGTGTCATCTTGTATGCTCAATCCCATGCCTTTCCTCACTAACATAGTGAAAAATGCAACTAATAAAAGTTAAATTTTCTCATATTAGCTGCTGGCCCCACACTGGTCTCAACTCTCTCATCTGGGAATGCAGAAGTAAAACCCCCATGGCCTCTTCATCAGGGTTTTTGAGCACTTCCCTTAATATTTTGGGAACATTTTGCCCATTTTTTGTGCTTCCCATCCCTCTAAGTATCACCATCTCCACCTAAAGCAGTGATATCCCACAGGCTCTGCTTCCTCTAATCCCTTCCCAGTTCCAGATGTGCCCAGAGGTTTCAGACAGGGGGGGAGCTCCCCCCAACACTCACAATGTCATGATGAGGGGGGAAGTCAAAGGTGTACTCATCCCCCAGCAGCTGGTTGTAGGTGTAGTCCTTGTGTCTCTCCTGCCCATATGCACCATAGTAGTCATAATCCAGAACCTGGAATGGTGGGAGAAGAAGAAGAGATGGAGGTAGTGAGGAAGATGATGGGAGGTTGAAGCCAAGGGGCTGCTCCCACGAGAGGACAGGGTTCATGCAGGACCTGCCTGCCATGATGGATCCCCACCCTAGTTTCCTTGTCCATGGTGATGGGTCTTCTTTCCAGCATCTTCGCTTGTGGTGATTGGTCCTCAACTCAACATCCCTGTTTATGGTGATGGGTCCCCACCCCAATACTCCTGCCCTTGGTGATGGGTCCCCAGCCCAACATCCCTGCTCGTGGTGATGGGTCTCCTTCCCAGTATCCTTGCTCATGGTGATGGGTCCCCACTCCAATATTCCTGCCCTTGGCGATGGGTCTACAACCCAACATCCCTGCTCGTGGTGATGGGTCTCCTTCCCAGTATCCTTGCTCATGGTGATGGGTCCCCACTCCAATATTCCNCACCCCAACATTCCTGCCCTTGGAGATGGGTCTACAACCCAACATCCCTGCTCGTGGTGATGGTTCCCCACCCCAAAATCCCTGCCCTCAGTGATGGGTCTTCACCCTGACATCTCTGTTTGTGGTGATGGGTCCTCTCCTAGCATCATTGCCCATGGTGATGGGTCCCTTCTCTGGTATCACTCATGTTGATGAGCCCCAATCCTGGCATCCCTGATTGTGGTGATGGGTCTCAATCCTGGCATCCCTGTTGATAGTGATGGGTTCCCATCCCAATATCCCTGCCCTCAGTGATGGGTCTTCACCCTGACATCTCTGTTTGTGGTGATGGGTCCTCTCCTAGCATCCCTGGAATGGTGATGGGTCATTTCCCTGGTATCCCTGGCTCATGGTAATGGCTCCCACCCTGGCATTCCTGATGACAGTGATGGGTCCCCACCTCAGCATCCCTGAAGACACAGCTGTCACCCTCACAATGAAAACCCCCTGAGACATGAGCTCTACTTACTGGGGCTGCTCCTTTAGGGTTGAACCAGCCAGGCCTCTCCCAGCCATGTCTCTCCTGGAAAACACAGCCCTGTCTCTGCAGCTCCTGCACAAGCAAAGTCAGAGAAATGGGAAAAAAAGTGTTAAAAAAGAAAAAAAAAAAACCAAAAAAGCTCCTTTTTCATCAGTGTCTAAGCTATTTCCTGCAGTTCATCCTCAAGTACCTGAATTGTGACCCCTTGGCTTTGGCAATCAAGAGCTAAAAATCAGTGCTGATTCTTTAGTCTTTTAAAACAGCAGTGACCAACCCCATCCACACAAAATTGCCTGATGTTTTTGTCCCCTCAAGGAAGGTATTTGCCTCTGTAGAGTGTGACAGACCAGTAAATCTTATCCTGTGTTCCACAAATTGCTGCCCAAGAGATGCTGGAGAAGAGAAGGCTCAGGGGAGACCTCATTGTAGCTTATCAATACCTGAAGGGGGCTACAGAAAGGCTGGGGTAGGGTTTTTTAATAGGATATGTGATGGAAGGACTAGGAATAATGGAAGGAAATTGGAAGAGGGGAAATTTAGGATGGAGATAAGAAAGAATTTCTTTACAGTGAGGGTGGTGAGACACTGGAAGAGGTTGTAGATGTCCCCTCAACCCCTGGAGGTCTTTATGGCCAGGCTGGATGAGGCATTGAGCAACCTGGTCTAGTGGGAGGTGTTCCTACCCATGGCAAGGGGGTTGAACTAGATGATCTTGAAGGTCCCTTCTAACCCAAACCATTCTATGATTTTATGCTAAATCCAGACAGCAAGATCCCTCCCTTCCCCCCCCATCATGTTTACAAGAGTAATTATATAAGAACACTTAAGATTACATACAGCAGCCTTTCAATTCCCCCTCAGTGCTCTCAGGAAAACCTCCCTGCACGCAATTAATTAGGGCTCCATTAAGATATTTTTGTTTGGTGTCTGTGTGAGAGGAAGAATGGATTTTTGTTGAAGGTTTCAGAAGTGATTCAGTGCCTATTTATAAAAAAAAAAAATAAAAAATCCCAGCACATGTTTCTGGAGCTGCCTGTAGAAACACCAGGCTGCCAGTCAAAATGGGGCACTGCTTATTTAGGCAAGCTATTAAAGAAGAAATTGCATCCTCGGTGACAGGAAACAACCCAGCTGTCAAGAAAACACTGGGGGACAGTGGGGAGTGATGGCTGTTTTAGTGCTGGAGCCCCTGTTCTCCATCAGCAGAGGAATGGTGTGATGGGAATTACTGGTCAGTAGAAAAAGGCTGGAGAAACATGGTTGAGGTTGGGACTTGGGTTGGAAGTGACAAGGGGGGAGAAGGCACAAGGTCACCTCCAGCATTTTGGGAGTGGTGGGTGATTTTGGGGGCTCTGAGGGGCAGTCACAGCAACACAAAATGACAGAATATCAGGGATTGGAAGGGACATCAAGAGATCATCTAGTCCAGTCCCCCTGCCAGAGCAGGAACACCTAGACCAGGTCACACAGGAAGGCATCAAGGTGGGGTTTGAATGTCTCCACAGAATGAGACCTCCACTCTCTCTGTTCCAGTGTTCTGTCACCCTCACTGCAATGCTGTTGCTGCAGTGAACCACGAGAAAATGTTGTTCTTTTTTTTTTTCCCCTCTGAAAGTGTTAACCTATGGAGATTTATGCAAGGAAGCAGCAGGAGAAGGTGGGAGCCGGGAGGAGCCCAGGCTGGCAGCTACAGGAAACCAAACCAGTAGGGATTCAGGCAAAACAGCCTCTGAGGAGACACAGCTGCTCCCTACTTTTCTCCTATCCTTTCCCCATGCCCTGGCTTCACTCTGCACTGAAAGATGCTATTCTAGGAAAGAAAAAACTCCTACTGAACTGTAAAAGTGGCATGGTGAGAAGGGTAGGAGATTGCATGAGCATCCAGCATCTCACAACTCCTGAGCAGGACTGGTAGAGATTGAAGGACAGATACATGAAGGAAATTATTTATGGCAAGGGAGGTGAGACACTGGAAGAGGTTGCCCAGAGAGGTTGTGGATGCCCCCTCAATCTCTGGAGGTGTTTAAGGCCAGGCTGGATGAGGAACTGAGCAACCTGGTGTAGTGGGAGGTGTCCCTACCCATGGCAAGGGGGCTGAATCATCATCTTGAAGGTCCCTTTTGATTCTATGAAACAGAGTCTCTGAGCTCTTCTTTCCACTTTTCCCTTGTCAGCAACCACATCCAGGCTCTTAAGCCATATCTAATAAATTAAATATTATGGGAATGCTTGGCATCTTCACCATTAAAGCATCCACAGCCCCAGCACCCTTACAGCATGTTCTTCACCGTGAAGGTGGTGAGACACTGGAAGAGGTTGCCCAGAGAGGTGGTGGAGGCTCCATCCCTGGAGACATCCAAGGCCAGGCTTGCTGAGGCTCTGAGCAACCTCATCTAGTGCAGGATGTCCCTGCTCACTGCAGAGGGGCTGGACTAGATGGCCTTGAAAGGTCCCTTCCAACATTATGATTGGGCTGAAGCCAATCCATATCACATCTTTTCTGCTCTAATGGTGCTGCAAAAAGTCTCCTAATGCTCCTCACACACACAGAGTCCAGCTCAGGGTCCATGTCCTCACCTCATGAAGGGGGTCCTTCCTCATGTTTCTTCCTGCCAGTGGCTCATCATGGGGGAAGACAACAGAGTAGTTCTTGGCGTAGGACTCGTGGCTCCTCTCCCGGATCCAGCGGTTGTTGTCAGTGAGGGAATGGTGAAACCTCCTGGAAGGCAGGAAGAAGAGTCAGGATGAGTTCCATCAGCTCAGAGGGGGTGACTCCTGTGTTGGCCATGAACCAAGCTGAGCTTGATGGTGGCCATTGGAGCTCAGCTCCCATAACCTCCCCAGCCTTGCTCCAGGGACATCTGCTCCAAAGCAACCAAGAGCAGAATCACAGAATTTCAGGGACAGGAGGGGACCTCAAGAAATCATCTAGTCCAAACCCCTGGCCAGAAACACCCAGATCAGGTCACACAGGAAGGTGTCCAGGTGGGGTTTGAATGTCTCCAGAGAAGGAGACCCCAGACCCTCTCTGGGCAACCTGTGACATTGTTCTGTCACCCTCACACTGACGAAGTTTTCTCTAATACTTCTGTGGAACCTCCTGTGTCCCAACTTGTACCTGTTGCCCTATGTCCTATAATTTGAGGTCACTGAGAAGAGCCTGGCTCCATCCTCCTGACATTCCTGACTGGAATTTCGTGGAAATGAGCTGGAAACATCAGGAAACTTGTCCTTCCCATGAGATGCCTGGTACATACTTCTTCTACTCAGGTAGGAAGTAGCTTTGCTCATGGGGTTCGAATTTGCTTCACCTCAGCAGAGCAGAAAAGGACAGGCCCCATTCTAAATCCCCATCTCTAGGACTTTTTGGACCCTCACAGCATTTGGGATCAGTTTGAGATGCAGTAGGACAGGCCCCCTACTCCATCCCTGCCTGCCAGCAGGGCTGGAGGGTCCCATCAAAAGGCAGCCAAGGAGCAGAAAAACCATCACAACCTGCAGGTTCCCAAACCTGTCACCACTAGGAGATCATGCTCTTCCTTCCCCCCCAACCATCCCCAGAATGATTTTTAGAATATTCTAATGCAGAATATAGCTAGGGAAGGGGAAAAAAAGGAGAAAAAGAGGAGAATTTAGCTTAATTCTGCTTTGCTTTGGCATGGAGCTGGTCTCATGCACAGCCCTGACAAAGGAAAGAGCCTTGAACATTCCTGAGATTTTTCATCCAGTTCTCCCCGAGTTGAAAGATAAATAAAAGCCCCAGCATTTTAAAATTTGCCTTGACATATTTTCATCTTTCAAACAGAAAAGCTCCTTGAAGGAATGTGCCAGCTCAGCACAAGCTCAGGTTATTATTAGCAGAGACCTATAACTCACGGTGGCACCTTTCCTGTCTCCAAATTACCATGGGCTCCTCTCCAGGCAAAGCCTCCAGGTCTGGAGGAAGGGATGTGCATGACAGGCAAAAAAGCAAGGCAAAATGTCTTTTTTCTATAAAAAGGCCTTTTGTTTTAAAACAATGCTTTCTGTTGCCTGGGTGCTGAGGAGACGGAGGGCACCAAGGTCGAGCAGTGCAAGTGATGCTCCCCAAAGAATCATAGAATGGTTTGGGTTGGAAAGGATCTTAAAGGTCATCTAGTTCCAACCCCCTGCCATGGGTAGAGACAACTCCACACTACATCAGGTTGCTCAATGCCTCATCCAGCCTGGCCTTAAACACCTCCAGGGATTGAGGGGACATCCACAACCTCTCTGGGCAACCTCTTCCAGTGTCTCACCACCCTCACCTTATCTGCAGCCTAAATGTCTCATCTTCCAGTTTGCATCAATTCCTCCTAGTCCTGTCATCCTGTACCCTACTAAAATGTCCTACCCCAGCCTTTCTGTAGGTCTCCTTCAGGTATTGAGAAGCCACTCTGAGGTCCCCCCTGAGCCTTCTCCTCTCCAGGCTCAACAACCCAAACTCCTTCAGCCTGTCTTCACAAGGGAGGTGCTCCAGCCCTCTCATCATCTTCACTGCCCTCCTCTGGACCCACTCCAACAGCTCAATGTCCTTCTTATGTTGAGGGCTCCAGAACTGGACACAGTAACTCCAGTTTGGGTCTCACCAGAGCCCAGTAGAGGGGCAAAATCACCTCCCTTGACCTGCTGGCCACAGTTCTCTTGATGCAGCCCAAGATTGGGTTGGCTTCTGGGCTGCAAGCACACACTGCTGGCTCATGTTGAGTTTATCATCCACTGACATCCCTAAATCCTTCTCTTCAAGCCTGCATTCAAGCCACTCTCCACCCAGCCCGTCTCTGTGCAAGACCAGGTCAACCCCAAGCACAGAGACCAGGTGCAAGACCTTGCACTTGGTCTTATTTAACTTCATGAGGTTGGCATGAGCCCACCTCTTCAGCCTGTCAAGGTCCCTCTGGATGGCATCCCTTCCCTCTGGTGCATCAACTGCACCACACAGCTTGGTGTCACCTGCAAGCTTGCTGAGGATGAACTCAATCCTGCTGTCCATGTCACCAACACAGGCTCACTTTGGGGGCAGATGGGACAGGCAGCAGGTGACACATGCCATGACACCAGCAGCCCCAGCAGCCCCTTCACCATCCCACTGCAATTTTGACAGCAGCAAGAGGAGAAACAGCTGCCAGATGAGACATTAACACACGTTTTGAGGAGATAAACATGCTAATGTGCAGAAAAGGGGAGTTATTGGAAGAGGCACTTAGTAACCATCAGCAAAATATAATAAAACCAGGGCTGACACCAGCTTGAGGATGGGGCAGGGTGGGAAATCCAGATGCAAGGGCTGGGAAGCCTTGATTTGAAGAGCTTTTGCTCCTGACAAGGTGGTTGCTGTCGCTGCAAGGAAGCCCAAACCCAATCAAGTGTAATCAAGTAAGTCAGAAGCAATTACAGAACCAACATCTGCACAGTCAAAACTCCCAGCCCACGTCGTGTTGGAGAGAAAGGAGAAGGGAGAGAAGAGGGGGGGAGGAGGGAGAAGCTAATCTTTCTCCTGTTGAAATCATCACCTCCCAAATTAACTTAGAGGATTAAGCACGGCACTAATTGAAGAACAACAAAACCCAAACGTAATTAGCCTGCCCTTCCCCATCAGCACCATCTCCTCACCCCTGATGGAAGACATTTGCCTGGAAGAGGGATGAGGGAAATGAGATAAAACCCCCCCACACGTGTAAATTCATTAAAGCCAGGGAGAGTAATTGGGAAAGGGAGTTGAGTTGTTCAGCCTGGAGAAGAGAAGTCTCAGGGGGGACCTCATAGGAGCTTCTCAATTCCTCAAGGGGGCTACAGAAAGGCTGGGGTAGGACATTTTAGTAGGATACATGATGGGAGGACTAGGAATAATGGGTGTAAATTGGAAGAGGGAGATTTAGGCTGGAGATAAGAAAGAAATTCTTTACAATGAGGGTGGTGAGACACTGGAAGAAGTTGCCCAGAGAGGCTGTGGATGTCCCCTCAATCCCTGGAGGTGTTTAAGGCCAGGCTGGATGAGGCACTGAGCAACCTGGTCTAGTGAGAGGTGTCCGTGCCCATGGCAGGGGGCTTGGAACTAGATGATCTTGAAGGTTCTTTCCAACCCAAACCATTCTATGCTCCTCAGGGAAGCACAGACACTGCCCCAGTGCCAGCATCCAGCCCCACCTCAAAGCCTATCCCCAAGGACCACCTGAAGATGAAGGGTATCAGTGAAGTCCTGGGGCAGCCAAGGTGACTTACCTGATGTCATAGCCATACATGTCCTTCTCTGGCCTGCCATGGATGATCCAGTGAGCCAGCTCCCTCCCACAGCCACCTCCCAGCATCATCCCTGAGGGAAGAGAAGAGGAGGCAGATGAAGGTGTGGGTGGCAGGTTCTGCCCTCATTGACATGGCCAAAAAGTGATCCCTGCAGGTCTCTCTTACCAGCACTGTTGAAGCCACAGCCAAGGAAGAAGCCTCGGACCTCTGGAGCTTCCCCCATCAGAGGCTTGTGGTCAGCAGTGAATGACTCTGAAAGACAGATAAAGGGGATGTGACAGTAAGTCCAGGATGTGCATTTTAGGGGTATACACACTCTAGAAGAAGGGCTCCTACAGCTTCCCATGGCCTGTTTTGGCTCACAGAGAAGTCAGTGGGGTCAGAACTGCCCAACACTGAGAGCTTCCCAGATTGGTTGTGGATGCCCCCTCTCTGGAGGTGTTTAAGGCCAGGCTGGATGAGGCACTGAGCAGCCTGATCTAGTGGGAGGTGTCCCTGTCCATGGGAGGAGGGTTGGAACTTGATGATCTTGAAGGTCTCTTCCAACCCAAACTATTCTATGTTTCTATCTCAGCTCAGGCATCTCCTCCATTGCCCCAGCAGAGACCAAAGGGTAACCCCAAAACTGGAATGCCCAGTATCATGATGGGTTCCTATGAGATCCCTGAAGCAAATATACTAATTTCAGAAGGTTGCAAGACTATGCACACTCACATAAATGCATATTATATATGAACATAGAATGGTTTGGGTTGGAAGAGACCCTAAAGATCATCTAGTTCCAAACCCCCTGCCATGGGCAGGGGACATCACACTGGTGGTGACTCAAGGCAGCTCCTTTGCACATTGCACAGGCTGACCCTGAACCATCCAGCCCTCAGTCTGGGGGTCTCTGTGCCTTCTGCACCCCCCAGGAGCTCAGCAGCACAAACTGAGTGCCAACTTTGAGGGGAGGAGATGTTCTGGAGGTGAAATATTTCCCTCACAGCCAAAAAACCCCATATTTGCTCTTTGCTTCAACCTAGCCTGACTCAGCTGTCACCAGCAAAGCAGCTACTGGTGGAAGTCAAGAAGGAGGAAAAGAGGAGCAGTGACCCCTTGGAAATGACATTTCTGTGCTACAAATACTAGACATCTATCTAGAAGAAGCCAGGTCCCCTCTGGAGGCCACCAGCTCTGCTTACACCACGGTTCAATCAAACCCAGGGCCATGACCTCTGCCTTGTACACTGTCATGTTTTATCAGCTGCAGGGCAGGAGAAGTGCCCTACTTTCCCCTTGTACAGCAGCTTCCCCCCCTCCCTGAGAGCCTTGAGGGTTTCCCTTTAAGTGCTTTAGCAAAATTGGATATTTTTTAGATTAATTTCTGGGTTTTTTTCAGCATGCAGTGGATTTTAAGGCCAAGGAAAAGTGTGCAGGGCTGGGGTTCAGGGGCTGCATCACCTCCAGCTGCAGCAATGCCACAGCCTTTTCACTTCATAGATGGAAAAGTGGGTCTTCAGCTTGGAGAAAAGAAGACTGAGGGGTGACCTCATTAATGTCCATAAATCTGTAAAGGGTGAGTGGCAGGAGGATGGAGCCAGGCTCTTCTCAGTGACCTCCAGTGATAGGACAAGGGGCAATGGGTGCAAGCTGGAACACAAAAGGTTCCACAGAAATAGAAGAAAAAGCTTTATCAGGGTGAGGGTGACAGAACAGTGGCACAGGCTGCACAGAGAGGGTTTGGGGTCCCCTTCTCTGGAGATATTCAAAACCCCACCTAGATGTCCACCTGCATGACTTTATCTGGGTGTTCCTGCTCTGGCAGGGGGATTGGACTAGATGATCTCTTGAGTTCCCTTCCCATCCCTGATATTTTGTGATTCTGCAAATCTAATATCATAGTTTCAGAAGTAATAAAAACAAAAATACAAGTTGACCCTTATTTCCCAGTGCAATGGCCACACTGAGTCTAAAGATGTGCTTCTCACTCCTAGCTCTGACCAAAGCAACAAGCTTTGGTTTACACTGAGCCTGGGATGCCACCCCTTGGAAGATGACACCATTGCAGGCAAACCATAATAGCATTCAAGGAGTTTTTCTTCTCCTCAGGTCCTCCAGTAAGACCCTGGGAGGAAAGGCAGCCACCCCAGTGCCACCAAAACCACCTTACCTGGCCCACAGACAGTGGATTTGATGCCTGTTTTCTCCAGCACTGGCGCCCTGTTCACAGCACCTTCGATGTGTTGGGTGAAAACATCCCAGTCCAGATCAAAGAGACCAAAAGCAAATTTTTCTGACACCTGAAGGTAGAAAACAGGAGTCAGGACACCAAATAGAGTACAGATGGAGATGGAAGAACTTCTCAGCTCTGGCAGTCTCAAAGGTCATAGAAAAATGGGGCTGTTTTGCAGACTTTGGCTTCTTAAGGGTTTCAGCCAAGCCAAAGGTGTGGGGAAGAGCCTCAATTAAGACATCTGGATAAAGGGATGATGTAGCAGGGCAGGGATGACATTGTGGCCCCTAAATCCCTCCATTCCAACCTTTTCATCTCATTCCTGCTGCCTCTGCATCTCCTATCTGTGCCACACAGACCCAAAAGGAAGATGCTGTGCTGGACCAGCCACATGGAGGTTGGTACATGCAGAAGCCATGGGCTGAGGAGCTCCTGCCTGCACCCAGTCCTCCAAGATGGGTCCCCTGGGAATCTGGCTTGATCTCCAGGGAAAACCTCCCAACATGGCTCACCTCCTCCCAGAAGATGGGGTTTGACTCATAGCCACCCACGGAAAGGGCATCNCGGAAGATGACACCATTGCAGGCAAACCATAATAGCATTCAAGGAGTTTTTCTTCTCCTCAGGTCCTCCAGTAAGACCCTGGGAGGAAAGGCAGCCACCCCAGTGCCACCAAAACCACCTTACCTGGCCCACAGACAGTGGATTTGATGCCTGTTTTCTCCAGCACTGGCGCCCTGTTCACAGCACCTTCGATGTGTTGGGTGAAAACATCCCAGTCCAGATCAAAGAGACCAAAAGCAAATTTTTCTGACACCTGAAGGTAGGAAACAGAAATCAGGACACAAAACAGAGTACAGGGGATAGTGGAAGAACTTCTCAGCTCTGGCAATCTCAAAGGTCATAGAAAAAATGGGGCTGTTTTGCAGACTTTGGCTTCTTAAGGGTTTCAGCCAAGCCAAAGGTGTAGGGAAGAGCCTCAATTAAGATATCTGGATAAAGGGATGATGTAGCAGGGCAGGGATGACATTGTGGCCCCTAAATCCCTCCATTCCAACCTTTTCATCTCATTCCTGCTGCCTCTGCATCTCCTATCTGTGCCACACAGACCCAAAAGGAAGATGCTGTGCTGGACCAGCCACATGGAGGTTGGTACATGCAGAAGCCATGGGCTGAGGAGCTCCTGCCTGCACCCAGTCCTCCAAGATGGGTCCCCTGGGAATCTGGCTTGATCTCCAGGGAAAACCTCCCAACATGGCTCACCTCCTCCCAGAAGATGGGGTTTGACTCATAGCCACCCACGGAAAGGGCATCACCCTGGAGACGGAGATAGACCGAGGCGTCGTGATCCCGAACGTTCGGCATGTTCTGAACAATGAGGAGGGTGAACAGAGAGGTGAGAATCACCAAAACAGAAATTACACAGAATATCAGGGATTGGAAGGGA
>VZTY01011542.1:7661-28408 GCA_013400935.1 Turnix velox
CTGCCTAGAGGATTCCAGTCCAATATCCACGTTTCTCACAGCCCATCTCCCTCTCTCCACAGTGTCACCCCAATGTCCTCCAGCCACGTGCGCAGCAGCGATGCCTACCTGCTCTTCTATGAGCTGGCCAGCCCCTCCTCCCGTATGTAGCCAGCCCTGCCTCCATGGGGACCCTGGTGTCACCCCACAGAGCCAGCCCCTCCAGGTTTTGGCCGTTTGCCCCCCAGGTGCAAGAGGGAGGTGAAGAGTGAGACCTCTTGGTGGCTGCAGAGCAGGAGCAGAGCCCAGACAAGGACACCCCAGCTGTGAGCTGAGGAGGCAGCCTGCTGCAGGGCAGGGTCCAGGCAGCTGAGGCACCTCCTGCTCACTGGCATTTGGTTTTTACCTCGGGGTACATTTAATTTTCTTTTTTTGTTGTTTTTCCTTCTTTCTTTGTTGCTGTGTAATACACTGAGCAAGGGACTCTGTGGGCACGGGACCACCTGCCCCAGTGACTCAGCCAGGACCTCTCATCCCCTGGGGGAGCACCCACATTTGGGGTCCTACATCCCTCCTGGTCTCTTGGCTCTCCTGCTTTTCTTGGCCATCCTGGAGGATTCAAGAACTGCTCCTGGCCTCCTCCCAGCACTTCCAAACCTCGTGGCATGGAACACTGGCCCTTCAGTCGCCTCTGTGCCCTTCCAGGCAGCACATCCCCACCAGCTGCCTCTTGCAACACTCCTCACAGCAGCCTGAGTTCAGGTCTACACTCACAGGACAGGAGGAAGGACAAGGTTTTGTGGAGTTTTTATGTATTTATAGTGGACTTTGCTCAACTCGCAGCACCCTGCTGCTTCCTGGCTCTCCAGGGACTCGTGCCAGGGGATGCTCTGGGCAGGTTTTTCACCTGCCTCCTCATATGACGGTGCCTTAAACCATTCAGGGGAGTGGGAGGCTGTTGGAGTTGCAGAGGAACATGCACCCTGTGGAGCAGAGGGAGGGGAGCACAGTGGCTTTCCGGGACCGTCTGCAATTGGGGTTTTCTCCTCCCTGCAACCAGGAGCCCCCCCTGTGTCCCTGCCCGCTCTGCTGCTCTCTTCTCCACCTAGCAAAAGCCAGTGGCCTTTTTAGCCTTTTATTTATTCTCCTCCTCAGCCTGCTTTGGCTGGGGCAGGGCAGGAGGAGATGGTTTCAACCCAGCATAGTCAAAGCCCACGAGGCAGCTCCATCCAGCCCAGAGACCCCTCCTGCTTCACCCTCACTGGCCCCGTGGCCACAAGCTCTCAGGCCAGGAGCATCCCTCCCAGCCCCAGGCATCCCAGCAGGGCTCGGGGCAGGGGAAGATGGAGGAGCTGCCCACGGCAGGTACCGGACTGGGGCAGCAGTTGCCACTTGGCTGGTGACTTGTTTACTGTGTAAGCAAGGCAGGAGGGAGGTGTCTCGTACAAGGGAGACTCGTGCAGGAATAAATTTCAGCTTGAAGAGAGAGCTCTGTGCCCATCCTTGTCTTGGGGAGGGCAGGGGATGGACCCTGCCTCTGGGAGGGACCTCATGGCGTGAGGAAGGACGGGAACACCTCTGCCTGCCCTCCTGTTTCTGTGGTAATGTTTGTAAATACATAAAGGGGAAGTGTCAGGAGGATGGAGCCAGGATCTTCTCAGTGACACCCAGTGATAGGGCAATGGGTGCAGCTGGAACACAGGAGGTTCCACAGAAAGATAAGAAAAAACTTTGTCAGGGTGAGAGGAGAGTTTCTCAGGCTGCCCAGAGAGGGTGTGGGGTCTCCTTCTTCTCTGGAGACATTCAAACCCCACCTGGACACCTTCCTGTGGGACCTGATCTGGGGTGCTCCTGCTCCAGATGTTCACTTCAGATCCCTTTCAATCCCTGATATTCTGTGTGGATACAGAGGTTCAGGAGCACCCATGGGGCTCACCTGGAGCAAGGGAGATGAGTTTGCTTCTCATCCAGGGGACAGAGGGAGCTTTTCCTCCTCCTCTGATCCTCTGGAGCTCCCAGTGCCCGTGCTCTTCCTCCAAAGCCTCTGAACAATGGTGCCTTTCTCCCCAGCTTAGAGATGGAGATGGGCACCAAGGCATTAAGGGGCAGCAGGAATTCAAGCAGTGGGGCTGAGGCACCTGCAAGGTGTAAGAGAAGGAGGAACCCTTGAAGCCTTGGCTCCACAACTCAGCCCCTTCAGTGGTGCCTTGTCCCCAGCAGGGAGCCTGGAGGCAGCAGGCAAGTCACCTGCCCCTCCATGCACCTCAAAGCAAGGTCCCTGGGAGTGAGAACAGACCTTCCCCTTTAAGACTCTGGTTCTTCATGCCAGAGCCTGACCTCGGCATCCTCAGCTGAGCTGGATTAACGGGGCCTGCAGAGGGGACTGGGGCTGCTGCTCTCCCCGGGGCTCTCCACACTTGGGGCTGTGGCACTGGGGTGACAGGCACAGCCTGGGCTGCTCCTGCCTCTCTGTGGAGCTGGGGGTCCCCAAACCACCCCGGGGCTGATGGAGGAAGCCAAGGAGAAGAAGGTGGTGGGGCAGGTGTCTGTGCTGGAGGACAGAGCACACCAGGGAGGCTTTTAGCCAAACTGCAACCAGGAGTCACCACCATGAAAGATTTCACCGAGATCACGCTTTGCCCTGAGGCTCTGGACAACAGAAAGGTAGGGTTTGGGGTGGGGATCCTGGCTGGAGGGTCCTTCCTAAGTCCTCCCCATGGTGCCACCCTCACTTCTCCTGCAGATAGAGTTCTGCAACCCCATCTTTGAGGGAGAGGAACTGCAGGCAGTTGCAAACACCAAGCACCCAGCAGAGGAGGATGGGACCAGCCCTGCATCACTCCAAGATGGCCTTGGTACCCATCTGGGGGTTTGTCTGCATGCTCCTGTCCAAAACACCCTCAGGAGCAGCCATGAGTCTGGGAGGGGGGTGATGGGCCAAGCTCTGGGATGATTTAGGGGACCTCCAGTGGCCCAGAGAGGGGTCAGGACATTCCCAACCAGGGTGATGCAGGGAGATGGCAGAGTTGGGACAGGGTTCTGCCCACTTTTTTTGCCCTCTCCCAGGTAAGCAGCTGTGGGTCCAGGCAGGCTGGAGGTACCGTGCTGACTGCAAGTTCACCTGGCTGTGTGTGGCTCTGATGAGTCTTGTCCTCCTCTTCCTCATCTCCCTCCTGCTGGGCATCATCATCCACCGTGAGTGCCCCAGCAGGGAGGGCTGGGGGGAACAGGCTGTGTCTGACAGGGGGGGCACAGACCTGGCTGGGAGTCAGAAAGGGGCACAGTGAGAGTGTCCATCCTATATGGGATGCTCTCCATCATCCAGAGAGTCTCCTCATGTAGAGAAACAAAGGGGACCTCTACCTCCATGGGATGTGGCAAGGTCACTGTGCCCTACAGTGACTGTATGGGACCTGAACACACTTGGGGTAGAGTGGGAGCAGATTGTGGGTCTGGGTGGGCTTCCTAAGCCCTTACCCTGCAGTGCAGCCTCTTCTTGCTGTGACTGAACTGTCCCTTCTCCTCCCTGGTCACAGAGCTGATGTCCCCACAGCCACCTGGTGCCCCAACTGCAGCCCTGCCTGCCCGTGGCACCCCCTCTACCACAGCAGCACCCACCCAAAGGGACTCTCCAGCCCCCAAAACAGCTGCCACCCCAACCCAGAGCTGGCTACCACCCACAGCCACCATGCCAGCACCGGGTAGGTCCTGTGTGGGGTGCTGTGCTGGGACAGTGGTGCCCTGCAGCACTAGCTCATGCCCACACTGTCACCCCACACAGCTTGTGGTGGGACCCTGCGGGGACCTGAGGGCTCCTTCAGCTCCCCCAACTACCCCAGCCCCTACCCCCCCAATGCTCTCTGCATCTGGCACATCGAGGTGGGCTCTGGCCTTGCCATCCAGCTGAAGATGGAGACGTTCAGTGTGGAGGGCACTGCCTCCTGCCTCTTCGACCGTCTGGAGCTCTACGAGGAGCCAGGGGCTGGCAGCACCCACCCCCCTGCCCTGGAGAGGGGGGGTCCAACCAGGTGGGGTCCCTACACCCAGGGAGTGCGACAGTGTGGAGGGGAAGGGATAAGCAGCATCAGCCCTTCTTGTGCCCCCAGGTTTTGTGGCAACGTGATCCCCCCAACCTTCAACAGCAACTCCAACCACCTGCGTGTTGTCTTTGTCTCAGACAGCAGTGTGGGTGCCCCAGGCTTCAGTGCCCACTACAGAGCTGTGGATCCCACTGAGAGTGAGTTCCCCCATTCCTGGGCACTGCCAGGTTGTGGATCCCACTGGGAGTGAGTTCCCCCATTCCTGGACACTGCCAGGTTGTGGATCCCACTGAAAGTGGGTTCTCCTATTCCTGGGCACTGCCAGGGTGTCTCACTGTGTGGTCAGTGCCAGGTTGTGGCTCCCACTGGGAGTGAGTTCCCCCATTCCTGGGCAGTGCCAGGCCCAGGGAACCAAGGCAGAGCAGGGTGCCCAGTGGGATGTCACTGCCAGCCCTGTACCTGTCCCTGCACTGCAGAGAGCTGTGCCTGGAATGAACACTTGTGTGACCAGGGGCTCTGCCTCCACCTGGGCTTCCTCTGTGATGGTTTCCATGACTGTGTGGACAAGAGTGATGAGGACAACTGCAGCCTGAAGCACAAAGGTGGGATAAGCCCTGCCCTGTGGAAGGGGATGGGGTGGAAGGAAAGGGTCAGGGGGTAAAATTGACTTTGCGTCCCTCCAGAGTGTGGGGGACAACTGACAGCCTTGCAGGGGCACTTCTCCACCCCAAACCACCCTCAGCCATACCCACACCAGCAGGTGAGAGGAGGGGATGCCTGTGGGATGGAGGCAGGAGGAGAGTGGGAAGAGGGCAGCTTCCCAGTGGGGAGAGCTGGGGGTGCCCCTGCCCTGTGTCACCTGCTGTCCCCTGCCCTGCAGCTGTGCCTCTGGCAGATTTCAGTCCCTTTGGGCCACGTCATTGACCTGGTCTTCCACAACTTCAGCCTGGAGTCACACGAGGACTGCAGCTTTGACTTTGTGGAGGTTCATGACAGTGCTGGGACAGGGGCTGCCAGCCTCATGGGCAGGTACAGGCACCCCCTGATACCTCTGGTCCTGCTGCACCAGTCTCCCTTCACTGGGGTCCTGGGGCTCAGCTGGGGAAAGGGGCACAGAGCAGGCTGGTGAGGACAAACCACCTGAGGACAGGGTTTGTGGAGGTGCTTCTGAGCCCTGCTGCCCACCCTGACCCCATCCTTTGCCCCATGACCCTGGCAGGTTCTGTGGCCACCAGCTGCCACCCCCCCTGACTTCCTCACGCCACGTCATGACCATCCTCTTCGTAGCAGATGAGGGAATAGCTGACAATGGGTTCTTTGCCACCTACCAAGCCCGAAATGCCACAGAGAGTAAGTAGCCAAGCATGAGCACAGGTTGCCCAGGGAGGCTGTGCAGTCAGGCTTTGGAGATTTTCAAAGCCCTGGAAAAAACTGCTCTCCTGCTCCTGCTTGGGGCAGGAGGTTGCACTACAAGCCCTTGGGGCTCTTTCTCACTTGAATTACCCTATAAGTGGGATGTAGCCTGGAAGGACTTGCTTGCACACAGGTAGGACCTGTCACCTGAGGGCTATCCCCAAACAAAGAGTCCCCAGCAGAGGACAGGCTGAGTACCAGGGGGGAGGGAAGCCTGGTCTCTGCCTCTGCCTCATCTTACAGAGACCTGCAGCCCCATGGAGTTCTCCTGTGGCAACGGTGAGTGCCGGGTGCTGGAGTCAGTGTGTGATGGTTGGCACGACTGCCCCGATGGCACTGATGAGCTCAACTGCACTGGGGTGTCCTACCCAGCCTTTGGTGAGTGTCACCTCATGGGGTCCCCTCTGAGCTCACAGCTCACATCTGCCTGACCCACAGCTGGCAGCCAAACCTGGTGCTGTGGCAGGGTCTGTCTGTGAGCCCGTGGAGGTGGAGATGTGCCTGGGGCTGGGCTACAATGCCACCTCCTTCCCCAACATCTGGCTGGCCATCCCGGACCAGGAGGGAGCTGCTGAGGTGCTGCAGGATTACCAGGTGAGCTAGCTGGCTGCAGGCTGCCTGTGCCTCTGTCCCCACATCACCCTGGACCACACTCACCATCCCTGTCCCACACAGACCCTGATGGAGCTGGCCTGCTACCAGCACCTCCGACTCCTCATCTGCAGCCTCTTCGTGCCCAAGTGCACCCCCGATGGAGGGGTCCTGCAGCCCTGCAGAGCTGTGTGCCAGGCTGCTGAGCTGCGCTGCCAGCACTCCCTTGGACTCCTTGGCATCCTCTGGCCCATCAACTGCAACATCCTGCCCGACTCCAATGACCCCATCGACTGCTTCCAGCCCTGAACTGAGGAGAGGAGAGGAGAGAAAAAGAGGAGAAGAGAGAGAAGAGGAGAGGAGGGGAGAGAAAAGAGAAGAGGAAAGAAAAAAGGAGAGAAGAGGAAAGAAAAAAGGAGAGAAAAGAGGAGAGAAAAGGAAGGGAAGGGAAGAGAAGAGAAGAGACGGGAGGCGAAGAGAAGAGAAGAGAAGAGAAGAGAAGAGAAGAAGAGAAGAGAAGCAAGGGCTGAAGCAACCTGACCACAGCCCCCCCCCTTACCCTGAATGCCCAAAACCCCCAGCCTCCTACCCCCAGACAAGGAGGAGAAGGATTATACCTGCCCAAGGAGAGCAGGGCTGGGGTGAAGTGAGTCAAACTGCAGGCAGAAGAAGAGCCCAGGGCTGTCAATGTTCCACAGCCCCAAAGGCAGCAGAATAAACAGCACAAGCAGCTGTCAAACCCCATGGAGCTGGTGGTTCATTTGGTTCTGTTCTGTGTGTGGGTCCTGCCAGACTCTAGGGGAAACTGAGGCAGGGGGCCACGGCAGAGAAGCCTAGGAGGGACTGAGTAGGGATGGAGGGGAGCAGAGCTCAGCTGCAGGGGAGGTTTGAGCTGCTGGTTGTGCCCTCGATGGGCTGGGGGACTTGCAAGACCCCAGGGAGATGGATGGGTCCTGTGGGGGGTCAGGCAGTTTCCTGCCAGCACTCAGCCTGGCTTTGGGACATCCAGGGGACATGTACACCCCAAAGGTTCCCTCTTCCTTGTTCCACTCCAACCCTGCCTGATTCTCATCCCTTGGCCTCTCTCTTGTTGCTCTTTGCCTGTTCCCTGTGGTTTCCCTGCCCTCTGTCCTTCTGCCAGGGTGCCCAGATGTGTTCCTGCACACACACAGAGCACAAACCTCCTCTCCCACTGCCAGACTGTTTGTGTCTCTCCCTCCCTTCCCCCTGCTCACAGCACTTCTCACACCATGGGATGCTTTTTCTTTTTCCCCTTGTCTTGTAGCTTTTGGCTCCCAGGGCCCTTGATTTCCTTTGGAGTTTGGGAGGAGAGACGTGAGGAGGAGGAGGAGGGGTGTGTGTGTGGGGGGTGGAGTGGCTGCCTCTCCTTGGGCCTTCGTCAGAGTGAAGTGGTCAGGAAGAGCTGCAGCCCTTCCATCCCAACACCCAGAGCAGGGAAACACCGGGGCAGGAGCCGTGGGATCGAGGTGAGTGGGGATTCTCAGCTCCATCCCTCCCCCCCCCCCTCATAGGCTGGGGGGAACTGGGACTCGAAGGAGCCCTGGCTCCGGCTTTTGGGTGGAGAAGAGACACTTTTCTCCTCCTTTTCCTCTTTGTTGCAGCCGTCACGTCCAGGAGGGGGAAGAGAGCAGCTTTCCCTGGGAGGGGGGGCAGCGACCGGCCGTGGGGCTCTGCTCTCACTGCCCTGCTGTGGGAAGGATTTGGGGGGACCCCGGGCAGCAGGGTGGTCCCCAGCTCCGAGGTGGTCCAGGGATGCTACAGTCCCAAACAGCCGTGTCCCAGGGACAAGAAGGAGAACAGCCAGCAGCAGGGATGCTGCCAAGGGCTGGGCCACAAGGCAGCCCCACTCTCCCCAAACTTCTGCCCTGCCACGCACTGCCTGGATCCTACAGCCTCACCTCAGACTCAACTGGCAGCTCATCTGCTGCCCCCCACCCCAGCAATCCCCCCCAAAACACACACACGGCTGCCCATGTGGCAGCTCCCACCCCAAAACAGCATCCAGCTGCTGTCCCCTCCCACCCCATACGTGCTGCAGGCACCTCCCACAGCTCCCTGGTCCCGTCACCATCCCGTGGGCTGTGGGACATCAGGGTGACACAGTGGCCAGTGATGGTGATGCTGCAGCAGCAGGTGCAGTCACACCACTTGGGTTTTGCCATGGGAAGCAGCCAAAAAGGCGAGGGGAAAAAGGGAAGGAGGAAGTGTCCCCAGATGCTCCCTGGCACACACTCCCTGCCTGGCACTGCCAGGTTCCACCCCAGCCCTCTCCACGGAAATAATTTCCCCTCTTTGCCCCCTTCCAGCCCCTCAGAGGAAGACGAGATGAAGCAGCTCTTCCTCCTCTTCCTCCTCGGGCTCATCGACAGCTCCTGGCAGATCGAAGACAACAAGATCCCCGGGTTGTGCTCGGGACAGCCCGGCATTCCCGGGACACCGGGGCTGCACGGGGGGCAGGGGCTGCCCGGCAGGGATGGACGAGATGGCCGCGACGGGGTGATGGGGATGCCGGGGGAGAAGGGCGAGATGGGCCCTCCTGGTAAGGAAGGAGAAATCCTGGTTGGGATGGAGGGACCTGCTCTGCTCTGCCTGTGGGGAATGTTCTCATTGGCACCTTCCTATTCCTGAAGGGGGCTACAGAAAGGCTGGGGGAGAACTTTTTAATAAGATATGGGATGGCAGGACTAGGAGTGATGGATGCAAATTGGAAGAGGCAAGATTTAGGCTGGAGAGAAGAAAGAAATTCTTTCCTGTGAGGGTGGTGAGACACTGGAAGAGGTTGCCCAGAGAGGCTGTGGATGCCCCCTCAATCCCTGGAGGTGTTTAAGGCCAGGCTGGATGAGGCACTGAGCAACCTGGTGTGGTGGGAGGTGTCCCTGCCCATGACAGTTGGAACTGGATGATCTTTAAGGTCCCTTCCAACCCAAACTATTCTATGATTGGGGTAGGGTCTTGCATTCTGGCACAGCTTCCAAACCCAGAATAATGGAGATAATAATGCAAAAGTTCTCCTTTCACGCTACCACCACCCCTCAAATCTTTAACTGTGTGTTCCTATGTCCTAAGCATCCCCTTATCACGAGGAATTCTGCTTTGCTCCCCATCCTCGCTGACACCCCCTCCCTCCCCTGGCGATTGGGGGTGTGCAGGGACTCGGGGAGCTCGGGGGGTGGGATGCTGTGCTAAAAGGGATAACCCTGTCCCCTTTCTGCCTCTTCCCAGGAGTGCCCGGTCCCCGAGGGGAGGTGGGCAGCCCCGGTGCAGACGGCAGGCACGGCGAGAAGGGGTCCCAAGGCGAGTGCGCGGTGGCTCCTCGCTCCGCTTTCAGCGCTAAACAATCCGAATCAAGGAGCCCTCCCCTGGCCGACCAACCCATCCGTTTCGACGTGGTTCTGGTCAACGAGCAGGGCCACTACGACCCGGCCACGGGCAAGTTCACCTGCGAGGTACCCGGGCTCTATTATTTCGCCGTGCACGCCACGGTGTACCGTGCCAGCCTGCAGTTCGACATCATGAAGAACGGGCAGTCCATCGCCTCCTTCTTCCAGTTCTACGGGAACTGGCCCAAACCCACCTCGCTCTCGGGGGGGGCCCTGGTCCGCCTGGAGCCCGAGGATGAGGTGTGGGTGCAGGTGGGGGTAGGGGACTACATCGGCTTCTACGCCAGCGTCAAGACCGACAGCACCTTCACCGGCTTCCTCGTCTATTCCTACTGGCAAAACTCGGCAGTTTTTGCCTGAGCCTGGTCCCCAAATGTCCCTTCCCAGGGGAGAGCATCTCTGCCACCCTGGGGGTGGTGGGGAGCACCCCTGTAACAGCGCTGTCTTAGACCTAAGTATTATCTCCGGCACTGAGGAGCCACAACAACCTGGTTGTCTGTCCCACGTTACTTGCCACAGCCGGCTGGGCAGGTGACACCTCTCTGGCGTGGGCACAGTGTCCTTTGTGGGTGCCACCAGCTTCTACCCACACTCTGGGTGAGCCCAGGCTGGCCGCTGGCACGGCAAAAGGGTCCTCCTGCTGCTGCCCTCCTGGCATCCCCCCCTCACCCCCTGCCCTCCTCCTCCTCCATCATCAATAAACATCTCCTCGGCCACGCGTGTTCCTGCTGCCCGGGGATGGGTCGGGCTCTGTGGGGTGCTGGCAGGGATGGGGACACCGGCAGGGGAAGTCCCGGGGAGGGTGACTCCGGGGGTGACGGGATGAGACAGTCCCACATCTCCTCCTCTCCTGCAGCAGGACCGGTGGGAGCCACTAGATGGTGGCATCAGAGAGGGGACACGATGCTGTGACAGTCCCCGCGCACTCACCCCCCCGCTATAAGGAGGGGAGCGGAGATGGAGGGGCTCCCCTCAAAGTGTCCTGTCTGTGCCTGAGGGTCCCGCTCCGGAGAGGGACATCCCGGTGGGAGCTCTCTCGCTGTCCCGGAGACAGGGGTGACCGTGGTGTCCCCCCAGAGGGATGGGACTTGCGTGTCCCCCTTCCTGCCTGTCCCCTGTTCCAGTGTGAACGCCGTGACCCGCCTCTGGGAAAGGTCCCTATTTATAGCAGGGGAATGAAGAGCTTCCTCATTCCTGCCCAAAATAGGTCCCTGCGGGGACCATCCAGAGAGGGGCTTTTTTGGCCGGGGAATGGACTCCAGAGCGGGATGGGGATGGCTCTGCCTGGCCGTGGGGGGGCAGCTGGGCTGGGCTGGGCTCTTCTCCTGGCCAGCAGGACCTTGAAGGCAGCAAGCTGAGACTCACTCACGCGGCCAGACAACCACCTCTCCCCTGCTGCCCCCCAGGCTGTGCTGCATGCAGCCCCCAGGATGGCCATGCCAACCCGGGATGAAGAAAACCCTCCAGGAACTGTGGGAGGCTGGCAGCAGGCTGTGTGCCCTCATACAGGGTCAGCAACACCCCCAAAATGGGTTGCCCACAGCCCTACAGCCCCCAGGGACCTGGGGGAACGGACACGTTGCTACAAGGGTCAGCCTGTGGAGGTGCTGGGAGCAGGGGGGGAGTCTCGCTGCCCTGTGGGGTGCAGAAGGGCTCTGTGAGCCATCATGCAGGTACCTTCTCCCAGCCCCAGCTGCAGGATTGGGTTACAGCAGAGGTGTCTGTTTGGGTGGTGAGGGCCCTTCCTGTAAACAGAGCTGCCCAGGGGCAAACTCTGCTGCAGAGCAGATCGATGGCAGATCTATTCTGTGAGGAGGGCATCGAGGTTGCAAGTCATGGAATGGTTTGGGTTGGAATGGACCTTCATCTTTTTCCAACCCCCCTGCCATGGGCAGGGACACCTCCCACCACACCAGGGACACCTCTCACCAGACCAGGTTGCTCAGTGCCTCATCCAGCCTGGCCTTAAACAGCTCCAGGGATTGAGGGGGCATCCACAACCTCTCTGGGCAACTTCTTCCAGTGTCTCACCACCCTCACAGGAAAGAATTTCTTTCTTCTCTCCAGCCTAAATCTCCCCATTTCCAGTTTGCATCCATCACTCCTAGTCCTGCCATCCTGGACCCTATAAAGAAGTGCTACCCCAGCAGCCATTGGAGGAGCTCTTCCTCTGATGCTGGGGGGCACCATCTGGCTGTTCCTGAGCTGCTGGGGGTGCCTGGGGCCTCTTTTTGGGGCTGCTGGCAGCCTGTGCTTTTGCATATCTTGCTGCCAATGGGAGGGAACTGCTGGAGTGTGGCTCCCCCGTGCCGTGCTGCTAATGAAGGAGTGAAGCTGGTGCCCAGCAGCATCCCAAAGACCCCCCATGGCTCGGCTGCTGATTGTCACCTGCTCCCTCCCTGCAGGCTGGGTGTCATTACCCGATCATGCTGCAGCATCTGCTCTGCCAGCTCCCCGCTGTCAGGCACATGATGGCTCTTGTCCCTGGGCTGGGACTAGTGGCTCATTGTGGCTGGAGAGCTGCAGCTGGGCTGACAAAGGGATCCCGAGGATTTTCCCAGGGCTTGGTTTCAGCAAGCTGTCACTCCCCACCCTCCCCGTGCTCCCGAGCTGGGGTAACATAGCAGCATCATGCTCCTCCTTCCTTGGGGACAGAGAGAGAGAGGGCTCTTGGCCATGCAGTTGTCTGAGACCTTCCTTTTCTACTCGTGTGTGAGGCTCCAAACCAAGTGCTGGAGCGCAAAGTGCCCCTGAGGACTGGAGCATGTGCCCTGGAGTGACCTCAGTGGCTCAATACCCTTGGTGGGCACTGCAGCTCTGCAGTGGCAGGGCTGGCATTGCTGACTCTCAGCCTCAGGGACCCTGCCTGCTGCCCATCACCTGGGAGGTGGTTGCATTTCCCTCCAGTAATAGCTTGCTGCGTGGCCAGAGTGAGTGCAGGATGGCTCCCAGGGGAAGGCTGTGTCCTTCACATCCTCTCCTGCCTTGGCTGCAGAGGGCAGAGGCTGTTCCCCTCAGCTCTGCAGCCTCCCTGGGTGCCCAGCTCACACACAGGACGGTTGAGCCATGCCTCAGTTTCCCCAGCTGTCACTCACATGAACACAGACCCCTGCAGAGCCATGGAGATGATGAGGGGATGGAGGATCTCTTCCCTTCTGAGGAAAGGCTGAGGGAGCTGGGTCTCTCTATCTTGGAGTGACCTCATTCATGGTTATAAATATGTAAAGGGTGAGTGTCAGGAGGATGGAGCCAGGCTCTTCTCAGTGATAAGACACAGAAATAAGTGCAAATTGGAACACAGGAGCTTCCACAGAAATATAAGAAACTTTGTCAGGGTGAGAGTAAGAGAAGAGTTTCCCAGGCTGCCCAGAGAGGGTGTGGGGTCTCCTCCTCTGGAGACATTCAAACCCCACCTGGATGCCTTCCTGTGTGACCTGGTCTGGGAGTTCCTGGACTGGACTAGATGATCTCTCCAGGTTCCTTCCAATCCCTGACATTGAGTGACTCTGTGGGATGGGCTGATGACACAGCAGAGCCACACTCCTGTAGCAGATTGTCTCTTTCTGGCCTCCCACCAGCCCCCCCCTTTCTTCCCACTGGTTCTCAGCCAAGAGGATCCTGGTTAAAATTAGCCAGCTTTCTGGCCAGGTCTGCCAAGGCAGGTGAGTTCAGGGCAGGGTGAGCCAGAACTCCTGGGGTCTTTGCCCATCAGGGTCCTGAAATAATTTTTCCAAACCATTTACAAGGATTCAGGGGAAACAGAGGGGTGCTTAAAAGCACAGAGCCACCTGCCAAGAGCTCAGACTATGGCCAGGGAGTAGCTTCTTGTGCAGACAAGGCATCTGCTCCCTGGCAGCTCCACACAGCTGAAACCCATGCAGCTTTTCTGCAAGGCAAGACCTTGTTCTCCTCCATACCTGGGACAGAAAGGCTTTGCCAACATCTTCCACCACAAGCAGCAGGACACTGAGGTGCCAAGGACAAGCAGGAATGCAGGTTCTCAAACCCATGGGGTGAACAGAGAGAAGCACCTTTCCCCCAAGAGAAAATCCTTCCTGAAGTCTGGCTGGATGAGACATTGAGCAACCTGCTCTAGTGGGAGGTGTCCCTACCCATGGAAGGGAGGGTGGAACTGGATGATCTTTAAGTTCCCCACCATCTCAAACCATTCCAAGATTCTAAAAACAAGACATCAAGCAGCTTCTGGTAAAGGAGACTTTAATCTGCTGAGTATCTAACCCATAGTGCAAAGAGTTAAACTTAAGGCAAAGCTTTTCTCTCTCCTTGTTTTAGAAACAGGCAACAAATAAACGGGTTCTAAAACATTGAAGCGTGGCAGCTGGAATAGAAAAGGGGTTGGAGGGGAGAAACTGGTCCTGGGGAAGGTGTCCCTTTTTTTTTTTTCCCTGTAATTCATACAGAAAGCATTGCACCCTGAGATCCATGGGCTGGTCCCAACCAAACCCCACAGTCTGCAGCCAGGAACATGGACATACTCCCACTCCTGGGTGTCCCCAGAGGCACACACAGGGAAGGATGGAGGTCTCTGCAAGTTTTTTGGGGGATGCAGACATTGGGGCTGCTCTGACAAGGGCTTGGTAACTCAATTCTAAGCTGTACCCACAGAAGAATTGGCTGAAGAGAATAAATATTAACATGAGTTTTACAGCTCAGAGGCACCTTCCAGCACTGCTTGGCCTGGACTCCCTCCCTGCTGCCTCTGTTCTGGCTTAAATCACTAATCAAGAAGGAGAACACAGAAGGAAGAGCATGCCAGCTGCCCCCAGTGCTCTTGGCTTGCAGTGCAGGAGTCAAGACTCTTTTCCAGCCTGGCTCCAGCCAGAACTGGCTGTTGTTTGTGGCTGACCTCAAGCAAGTAGCTGGAAAAGGCAAAGCTTTTTAGTGCAAGGCTCTCTCTCTCAGCCCAGCAATTTCTTGGAATGGTGCTGGTTGATGGGATGAGCCATCTCAGCTCAGCCAGGATGAGATGCCATTGTTAGACTTGTGGGGACACTTTCAAATGAAACAAGCTTTTATTTCTGGCATACAGTAAAACAATAGCAGTGGAACCCTGCCCTAATCAAAGACAGCCATGGTCCTGGTGCTGCTCCACACACACACACACAACTGCAGATCCACAGCATGGATATGCAGAACTCGTGGCTGGAGCTGGAATGTCTCAGTGAGGTCCCAAGAGCTTTGGGGTGTCTGTTCCCTTTCCTCCCAAGGAGTTACATCCTCTAGCCAGCTCAGGCTGGGAAGCAACAAGCAAACACTGGTGTGAACCACCCTGCTCTGGGAGTTTGAGCATGAAGAACTCATGTTATCTACAGAGGATCCCCCAGCATTGGTCCAAACATGCTCTGCTGCTGCCAGGGTGGTGAGCACTGGCCAGCCAGCCCTCTGTTTCCCCAAGCAGCAGCACCATCACCACCTTCTGGCCTCTCCATGTGAGTCACCTGGTGTGTTGCTTGCTAGTTTTGCATAGATGATGCATGGAGGCAGCTTTGCAGCCTCTGCAGGGAGCCTGTGCTTGTCACAGCTCCTCACTGTCCTGGCAGGGGGAACACGAAGCTCAGAAACTAAAGCTATGGCAGCTGGGATACTGAAGTATCTCAGGAAAAGTGCTGCTCTTCAGCTGAGAGCCAGGCTCAACCCCCTGGCAGCAGAGCCTGGAAAGCTTGAGTGGACTCATTCACTCTCCCAGGTCCATGCAAAAGGGGCACACACTTCTCACCTCCCAGGGAACCCACACAACTAGATGGTAGGAAGAGGAAAACAGGTTTGAATGTTGTCTACCAGGTGGTTTTCTGGCTAGACCTTGGAAGAATTCCCTTGCACCAGCCCTTTTCCACCAGCTTTGGAAGGACCAGAGCATCCTTACATCACATAGAACCAGAGCATCTTTCTGTACTCTGCTTTGGATCTCTGACTGCTGCAGGATTGAGGCGAGGGGCCCCAAAACAGCAAAAGCTGCCAACAAAAAGAAGATAACTCTTTGAGATCAGTTGCTGTGCTCGCTAGCAAGAGCTACAAGGTATTTAGGCAGCAAGTGTGGGCGAGCAGAGAGCCCCAGCAGCCTTTCAGCCTCTCAGCACCATCCTCAGTTCTTTGGCAGCTGCTGGGGGCAGCCCGGGGAGGTTTCTCCTCCCCTGCAAAGGGCAGACAAGGCGTCCCCATGACCTCCAGCTCCAGGAAAATGACACAAACCACCTGCCCCCGGGGCTCACAAGTAGACGTTCAGTGTCTGGAGGATCATCTGTCTGCAGAGAGGGCAGTTTCGCTGGTAGATGGCCTGCTGCAGGAGCACCTCCGTGCACTCCTGACACAGACACAGGTGCCTGCAGGGCAGAAGCAGGACTGTCTTGGTTTGGTCTTGGCAGATGACACATTTCTTACGTTCTTCTTGCTCCTTCAAGAGCATCCAGGGGTCATCGTCCGGATTGCCTTCTCCATCCCCGGCTGCTGCGTTCAGCTGCTCCCTCCTCACAGCATTGCCCCAGGAGGGTCCTGCTTCCTCCCTGGGCTGCTGCCGGCGTTGTCCTGCCAGGGAACTTCTACTCAGAGCAGGACGTGCTTGTGGCACCTCTTCCACATCCTGCTGCTCCTCCTGCTCTGCTGGGGGCTGGTAAACCCCTGCCAGCATCAGCCTGGCTCTCGGGGCGGCCACAGCACCTCGGTGGTTGCTCTCCCTGTTCATGGTTCTGCCTCCCCTGCTCCAGTTGGTCACCTGCAGGCTCCACTCCACCAACCTCCTCCATGCCTGGGAGGTCATGAGCATCCCTAGGGTGAGGACCGCCACCTGGTACAGCCTCCAGGCGTCCCTCTGCAGGCGGTGGTAGGAGGGCAGGGCGGTGAGGTAGCCCAGCAGGCAGTCCGACAGCGCCCACAGCAGCCCGGGGTTGAGGACGAAAGCGCCGACGGCGATGATGAGGAGGAGCAAGGCCAGGCCGTAAATATTGACGAAGAAGACGCTGACGAAGAGCTCGGCGGAGGAGACGAGCAGCTGGAAGGCCAGCTGGCAGGGCGACCACAGCAGGATGGAGACGGCGATGGCGCCGCTGGAGACGTGGGCCAGGAGGGCGGCCAGCAGGTCCGTGACCCTGAGGAAAGGGCTGGCCACCGAGTCCCACAGCGCGGCCAGCAGGGTGAAGAGGTTCTGCGCTCCCAGCAGGCAGACATTAACCAGGCTGTTGACCAGGTAGGCCAGCAGGCTGGTGCCGATGGCCAGTCCCTCTCCCAGCTGCCGGCCCAGCGCCTGGCCGCAGCCCAGCAGCCCGCCCAGCCCGCGCTGCACCACCTCCCGGCCCCGCAGCCCCAGGTGCGACAGGAGGTGCCCGGCCACCTTCAGCCCCTCCAGGCCGCAGCAGCAGCCCCGCAGCAAGCCGGCCAAGCCCTGCAGGACGGCCCGGGCCAGCGAGGCCAGGCCGAGCAGCAGCCCGTCCCAGCAGGCCAGCGCCCCGGCGGCGGCGGCGGAGGGGAAGCTGCAGACGGCGCTCAGCAGCCACAGCAGCGCCGACACCAGCGACGACACCAGGAAGAAGTTGATGTCCAGCACCAGCAGCAGCAGGTCCAGGGTGAGCCGCAGCCCGCGGAGCAGCACGAACAGCAGGTCCATGGCGGCCCCCCCGCAACGGGGCTTCTACCGGCCCGTCCGCCGCGGCCCGCTCGGGGCCCCCCGGCCGCTGGGCGCCGCCATCTTCCTCGGGCCGCCGCGAGACAACGGGCCAATGGGCGGCGAGAACCGCGCCCTGCTCAGCGCTCATTGGTCCGTTCGTGGCACGCGGAGGGCGCGGCGCGGGCTCTGGCCACGCCCACACTGAGCGTTTAAAGGGACAGCGCGCTCCGACCCCATCAGGACCCCGAGCGGGGCACAGAGTGGCAGCGATTGGATGGGACACGGAGAAATCACCAAGTCCTGTCCCCCTGCCAGAGCAGGAACACTCGGATCAGGTCACACAGGAAGGCATCCAGGTGGGGTTTGAATGTCCCCAGAGAAGGAGACCCCACACCCTCTCTGGGCAGCCTGGGGCATTCTTCTCCCACCCTCATCCTCACCCTCACAAAGTTTTTTCTATTTCTGTGTTCCAGCTGCACCCAGTTTCCTGTGTCCTATCACTAAGAAGAGCCTGGCTCCATCCCCCTGACACTCACCCTTTACATATTTATAAGCATGAATGAGGTCACAGCCTCCTCCAAGACAGGGAGCCCCATCTCCCTCAGCCTTTCCTCAGAAGGGAGATGCTTTGATCACTTCATCATCTCCGTGTCTCTGCGCTGGGCTCTCTCCAGCACTTCCCTGTCCTTCTCCAACTGAGAAGTGGACACATTATTCCAGATGTCCCTGGGATCACACAGGGGATGAGTCAGTGACAGCCTCAGCCTTGGCAGGGGCAAGGTTTGCACTTGCTCCCGGTGTCCCTGGGGAGCCCTGAGGGTCAGCCCGGGGCAGGGCTGCTCCCACCCCATCAGCCAGTTTCCTGCAGGAGGTCCCAGAATAAAATCCATGGCCATGGTCTGGCTCCCCAGAGGAGCTCCTGGGCAGGGCGTGGGGCTGCCAGCCTTCATTGTGATGACAAGCTCAGGAAAACTCAGCCCTGCAGCCCAAGGCTTTTTAAGGAAGGGGAGTGCAAGTGGAGCAGATGACCCATGGGAAAGTTATCCATGGCTCCAGCACAGGGAAAGGAGGAGGGAGTCGCTGAACCCTCACGAGCAAGAAAAGAGCCTAAAAGGAGCAGGATACTGGCATCCCCTTCCCCTATATCTGTTCCCTGAGCTAGGACTGGGGACACAATCTGTTTTGATGATGCTCCTGGGAGACATCCAGCTCTCCTCCAGCCACAATGTGTGGCTGTCGTGGCAGATCTGGCATGTGTCTGTCCCCATCTGGGGTCTGTCCTGCTGGCTGGCTCTCTGCCAGCCCCATCCCATCTTATCCCATCCCATCCCCTCCCTGCCTGCTGGTTTGTGCTGTGGGCTCTGTCCCGACGTGTGTCTGGACGCCCTGGCAGTGTTCATGTCTCTGCCCACGTGACAGAGCCAGGATGCTTTCAGCATTTATGGTAATGTTTGAATTCCCTTTGCTTTACCAAACAGGAGAAGGGAAGCAGAGCTGAGCCAAGGGCTTGGGGAGGGTGGGGGGGTTTCCACTCATTCCCTGCCTCTGGCCATGCACCTGCCTCATCCCCCCCGTCCCCTCTCCCTCTGTCTGCCCAGGTCCCTCCTGTGGGTTTTGTGTTGCAGGGATAGAGAGGGGCAGGATCTGCAGAATTTGGAGGTTGTGGTGTCCCTGCCTGGTGACCCAGTGCCAGGCAAGGGCTGTGCCTTGCCACTGCCTGTGCTGGCACTGAGCCTGGGCTGAGGGCTGCTGCTGCATCATGCCTCTGAGCTGTCTTCCCGGTGCTGAGCTCACTGCAGCCAGGCACTCACCCCACATTTTGGGGAAAGAGAGCAGCTAGAAGGAGGTAGCTACAGGGCTGTCTCCACCCTTGAAGCAGGGAGGTAGCTACAGGGCTGTCTCCACCCTTGGAGCTGCCATGTCCTTGTAGCTTTCAGCTGGAAGCAGAGGGAGGAAGGTTCTGTGGCCATTTTTATCAATGTTTGAGGAGCTCTCTGGAGCACAACGTGCTTGGCAGGAGTCAGGACTTGGTATTCTGGGATCCAGGCTACATCACTGGGGCACTGCACCCCAAGAAGGTCCCAGTGAACAGTCTGCAGGTGGCAAAGGAATGGGAACAATGAGGCAGATGAAGGGCTGGCAGCACAGCCTGAAGGTGCTGAGCAGGGAGATGATGCTGAGGACCACCATGGCTCCCTCCAGGTGAACCTCTGCAAGGGAAGGAGTGACTTCCCCAACCCCAGCATCTTCCTCTGACTTCCCATGAGGGGACAGCATAGTTCTCCTGGGAGCTGCCAGCCTCCTTACCTGGGTTCTCCTCAAGATGCCCTCACCAAAGAGAGGGAGGATGTCTCAGCCATGGCGGTGGGCGCCTGCAGCCCTCTGCTTCCCGGCCAGGCTGGAACAATAGCTCGTTCCTGTACATCCGCTCCAGGAAAGGGCTTCCATCCCCACTTGGGCTGAGCTCCAGGACTCCGTGGCTCACTCTTCCTCTGGCCTTCGCCTCGCCTTGGAGGCTGCAGGTGATGGTATCTCCCACCACACACATTCCTGCTGCAGGGTGTGACACAGCCACCATCCGCCCCTCTCTGCCTCAGGGGGAAGGCTGAGGAGCTGGAGAGTTTCCTCACTGTCTTCCACTGTCCCCAGAAACAGGGGGGAAACTGCCTTCCTCCCTGTTTTTTATCCCCCCTGCAGGCTGGGTGAAAGAGTGAGGGTATGGGGTGCTGCCTGCTCTGTTTTTGCAGCACTGAATGGGATCCCCTAAAAAGGGAGCTGGGTTTTCTCTCTCTCTTTCTCTCTCTCATTCTGGATCCTGGCCAGATGGCCCTGGGAAAAGCAAGNGTGAAAGAGTGAGGGTATGGGGTGCTGCCTGCTCTGTTTTTGCAGCACTGAATGGGATCCCCTAAAAAGGGAGCTGGGATTTCTCTCTCTCTCTTTCTCTCTCTCATTCTGGATCCTGGCCAGATGGCCCTGGGAAAAGCAAGTCCCCTTCCATGGGAAAGTCATGCGAGGAGAAAACCCTGCTCAGTGCAGCCAGACCCACAGTTCCCCTGGGTCCTCCTGCTGCAGTGTGTCCCCCATGCTGTGGGGCTGAGAGGGCTGCGGGGCTGGTGGCCAAAGGGAGGTGATTTTGGGACCACCTTCTCCTAAAAAGCCCTCATCTCCTATTCCACCTGCCCCCACACTTGGCTTCTCTCCCCTTATAGAATGGGTTGAGTTGGTAGTGACCTTCAAAGGTCACCCATCCAACCCAGTGAGCAGGGATGGGTGATGTGGAGCTCAGGGAAGGGATGTTCTTCCTCCTCCTCCTCCTCCTCCTCTTCCTCCCTGTCCCTTTGGGAGCCCTGGCACGAGAGCTGTGGTGTTAATGGGGTGACGAATGAGCGTGGCTGGGACCTGGGGCTGCTGTGTGGGCGCTGGCAGCACTTGTCTCCTCTGGGACATCCCGTTGCTGGACCCCCATGGGCCAGGAGAATAATCCCCCCCATTGTGTGGGCGAGTGCCCGGCCCCGGCCCATCTGGCGCCGAGACAATGGGGCCTTTTTCCGGCCAGCGCTGGGGGGAGATGGACTGGGAAGTCTTCTGAAGGAAAAAGGACAGTTTATTAATAGCTGTCCCGGGGCTCACAGCTTCCCCCTGCTGCCCCCTCACTCCATAACCCACCCAGCCCTAAATCCTACCCCTTGTGCCATGAGTGGGAAA
>VZTY01011546.1:0-29690 GCA_013400935.1 Turnix velox
GTTGGTTTGGGAAAAAGTGATGCTGTGGAATATATTAAAATACATGAGTTAACAGTTCATTTTCTATGTCAGGAAAAGGGTGAGAAAGGAACAGACAGTAAGGTAACAGCAAGACTTTCAGCAGCAGAAAGTTATTGAGCATATTTGTATTGTGAAGCTGAAGTCAGTCTCTTCAAGATAGATCTGGGGAGAAAGCTGCACATGGAAGATAGGTTGGTACATTTTATACACCCCACAGTGGAACACCACAGGATGTGCACCTTGCATAGACAGCCTAGATGTTCATTTAGTGTCTGGAAGTGTCTCTAATCCAGAGCCTGAAATTTGTGAAAATGCTTGGGGACCACTCTCAAGGGAAACTCTCTGTCAATTGCAGGAATGATTAATAGACACCAAAAAATAAAAAATGGATTCCAGGGTGGCATAAGAAAAGTATGAAAAATAAATCAGCTCTGCATCTGTTTCTTATTAACACCATCTTCAGGAGTTTTTATAGGCTGTAAAATAAACCATGCCAACATCAAATAAGCTTTCATTTATAGATTTCTTTTAAAAAATAGACATACAAACTCCTATACCAAAGATGAATAATAGCCTTTCTATGAGTGTTGTTGACATAAAATCATTATTGGGTTTAAGAGAAAATTATTTTCAAACCAAAAGGACCCATAGAGCCTTCTGAAGTTCAGCATGATAGAAAGTATTTGAAATATCATAAAATCCAACATTTCCTAGTGTCAATTATCACAGATTACCTGAAATTAGTGAGTTTACAAGAAACCACATGAACGAAAAGTTTAGTCTTCTGCTATTGTAATAGTTTTGTTAATTTCTTCAAGTTCAAAGAAAAAAGAATCTTTACACTAAAATAAGATGTGGCTTCTGAACTTTAGGGCATTTGCTTCTATTCAAGCTTCTATTTCTTTTAGAAGGGGTGAATTTTACCTTTGGAAAGATAAAATTTATCTTTTACTGAAGACTCTTTACTGTTGCATTTGATAAAGTATTTAAGAAAAGTAAGATTTCTTTGGCTTATCTCATATATTGTTTCCAAGCCTATTCATCCTGTAATTTTAAGCTTCAAATTTTATATTTTCTTTAATCTGACAGAATTTTAACTGAAATTGTGCAATCAAATTCCCACATATCTCATTACAAGAAACTAATTCTGTTCTGAACATGAAATAAATTTAAAATTATCATTACTGTTTGACTTGCACTGATGTCACATAGTTCCATTTCCACTCTGATTAAAAGTTGTCTCCATCAAATGCAAAGACTGACCACACACAGAGCCAAAACATGTAAATTACTCATTAAAGAGAAAACATCCAGATGGAAAAACAGAAAGCAAATTCAGATTTTGTTTAAAATCTCTCTTTCCCCACGTCTGCTATCCACAAAACACCTACGTATTTGTGTATTTAGGCAGATAAAAAGATAGAACTTAGCCTTAACAAGCAGAACTAACAAGTTTACAAGTGATATTCAAGTTAGTGTGAGAGGTGGAGGCCATTCCTGATTTTAAGACAAGAATTCCAGCGAAAACCCACAACCATATATTACATGGGATGGTTCCTGACCACAGCATACTTTGCAAAATAAAACCATTTTAAAATGTCAGACACAGCCTATGGATACAGACCACACATACATCAAAGACAGACAATTAACTGGTGATCTCTAGAAAAAAAATGGGTGAAAATCCCTTTTTATACCTTTAGTCAGCCACACATCAGGAATGCATTGCTTTAATTTACCTTGTTCTCTTTTGGAAACAGGAAAAGATAAGGCCAGGTTCTCCTCTGAGAGCAGACTTTTTATTTCAGCAGATTTAAGATTTAGATCAGTGAGCCCCACTACAGATCTGATCCTTTAGGTTTGCATTTTTCTAGAAAAAAAAGCAAGGTCCTTTTGAATTACTATACAACTTTTGGGTTTGAGCTGGATTCACCTTTCCAGGCCATGCCCCCCCCAGCTGGGCACTGTCAGATTCAAGCTTTCAGTAGAACTAATTAGCTCCATCACAGCATGAGCTAATGCAACTGGATGGGCTCCAAACTGGAGCTACCTCACACCCATCTGTCTCAGAGTACCAGCAGAGGACTGTGCTCTGTCTGCCTGTTGCCTTGCCTTAAGCCTCCAGTGCTAGTTTGCCTCCAGCAATTTGGTTTTGCTTAGATGGAGCAGAGCTTGGCCTCCAATGGAGCATTCCCTGTTCTTTGTTTTAGATTAATTGAAAGTACAAACTTTGGCCAGTTTCAGAACAGCCAGTGCCTAGTTTTCTGTGTAATTCTCCAAATCTTTATGTGGTACAAACTGGGAGACAGAGCAGGTTTATTGCAAGCAGAGGACAATGTTAATGGCTTGCCTTAAGCTACAGAAAAATTTCAATATATGTTAATATTCAAGTAGCTAGCAGTAAATCCAAAACAGATATTTGCAACCTGGATAGCAGTTCTACACTGAACTGCTAATTATACTGTCAGGGACTTTAGACTCCTGAGGGTCAATCACAAGTAGAAATCCCAACTAAAATGAGGAATATATTCAGCAGCTGCTGAGGAAGAAGGAGAAAATCAATATCATTGGTGTTTTAGCTTGTTTGGTAATCTCATGTTCTTTCTTATGTGCATGAAAATATGTCATGGAAATACAGCAAGAGCAAAACTTGACCTCCATTGAAGGCTGCAAACTTCCCACCACTTTGTGAATGTGCGCAGAGCTGACCACCCTGGGAATGTGCTGACTGTGTCTCTACTGTCCCTGGCCAGTGTAATGTGGATCTCTAATATTCTCTTCTCATTTGTCAAGGTCTCCAGGAGATGAGATCAGTAACTTTCTTCCCACAAGGAGAACAATGCTCACTGCAGAACAGCTGCAACTCCTGAGAAGGAGTTATTTGAGATTCGATTGAGATCTGCAAAATTCTCTGGAGTCTTCAAACTCAGAGAAAACTCAATGACAGCCCTTTATCTGCAAGCTCCAGCACTTTGTAAGCTCTTCCTCCTCCTACTTGCTTGGGGCCATTTGGTTGTGCAGACAGCAACACGTGGCTTGTGGTCCATGGAAAACCAGCAAGCTTGTCATTCAAACAGCCCTGTTGCTGCAACGAGCAACTCTCTGGAGCTGTGCAAGCAAGACCACAGCTCTGCCCAAGGTTTATTGTTTCTCTCCCTCCCCCTTCCTATCCTCCAGTGGCCGGGCTGCAATGTGAGACAAATAGTTGCACTGTGTCTGCTCGCTGCATGAGACGAGGTGAGCTGGGGAATGGTGGCTGCCAGGTTCCAGATTGATGGCGTGTTGAAACCCCAGAGCAAGATAGGTTGGCAGCAAAGTGATCCTCCGTGGGGAATCCAGCAGAATATGCTTTCCAGATTTCTGGGCTCACGTCCAACTTCTCGCTCCTATGTAAGCAACAACTATCCCTCACGAGGGAGAGGAAGGGCCCTTGCACTTGCTGCTGATGACTGCCCTAATAAATGTGTTTAACATATGTATGTTTATAAAGCAGCCATAGGGAAGCAATTTGACTACCTTTTTCCACATATATCTTCCTCCTGCCTGCCTGAGGGCTGGCACGAGGCCAGCTTGAAGACAATGCAGTTTAAACTTGACAGGCACCTATTTGTGCATATGGTCTGACTGAACACTCTTCCTCTGGGATTACTCCTCCTAGGCTTAGCATGCTGCCAAAGGAAATGACAGTACTCTCCATTTATGATACAGATAATCAACATTATAATATTCATGTTATCTCTGGATATTGGAATTTTCATAGTCTCCAGAGCAACTGTGCTATTGTGACTGCATTGTCCACTGCAGGTCTGAACCAGTTCCCCAAACCCAGCTTTCATTTTAATATCATGGAAGGTCTCAAAATCCTGACTTTACATTTACATTTCTCATAACAACTCTGCACAGGTAATGCAATAGAATCCAAACTTCTCCGAGACTCTTAAGCACCTTCTCCCAAGGGTAACTGTAACTTCCTTCAGTTATCTGCAATAATTTCACTATGTTATGACAACCATCTGCGCTGAGTATTGCCCTCTGAACAATTTTCTGGGAAAATATTAAAGAGAAAAAAAAAAGTATCTTAAATTAATGGAAAGTAAACTAGGTGCCATGTGATGGCAGATGATGTTTCAGTTTAGAAATTTACTGTCCTGATTATGGGCTTGAGGTATGCCCTAACAATAGACACAAAAATGTCCAGCCTATGCTGCAATCATTAGAGAGACAGAGACATTTCCAATGGCTAAATTATATCTCTTTGGAGACATATCTAAATTGGTTAGAATGAATTATCTTCTGTGAGGGAACTCTTTCCATTGACTATACCAGCAGCTCAAGCAACTGTCTAATACTGAAGTCCTATATTTTAGGCATATAAAATTGGTTGGGACTAATTCAACCCTAGAGCAGCGCTACATTTATTAGAGTAGCCAAAATTTAGCAGATCTCAATAAATTCAATGTACAAAGAACATTTCTATTTTTCAGCTCAGGACCTCCTGGGATTACCTCACAGGTAGCTCCAGAGCTGAGTAATGAGGCTGTATTGCAAGAAAGCAGTCTAAGATCAGACTACTTCTTTAAGCAATTACTTGATTTAGTCCTCTTGCCACTGTAACATTAATTTCTTGTATTCCATTACCAGTATTGATGGCATTGTGTTGGAAAACAGCTTTACCAAATATATTGCTGGAATATGTGGCTGGAAAATAAGGAATATCAATCAAAATCAAAGCCATAAACTTGGTCTTGGATCATCTTTTGTGCACAATTAGAGACCTGTGTACTATCTTAGCCAGAAAAAGGTGACAATAAAAACAAATCTCCTGGTTTGCATGAGTATTTAGCTCAAAGGAAAGAGAAAAAAAATATTTCTCTAGAAAGACTGTGGAGAATCTTCTCAGACCTGGAATGCAAATACCATACTATATGTGTATATTACCACAAATCATAAAAAGATTTAAAAATATGGGAGAGCATTTTCTTTCCCCTTATGAATTAAATCCTGAGCCAATCTCATATACTGAGATTCTGGTTGTCTTAAGGCCAGCTCTGATGCAGATGAATTATGAGATGGTTGTAGTAAGAGAAGAGACATCTGCATAGTAAGATGAATATGTAATTTGTTTCTGGATTGGCACCCAGACTGGTGGATTGGAGGGAGATGTCAATACACTTTGAGATATGACTGGCTAGCTTGATTTATCCAAGGAGAATTCACCTTGTTTTCCCCTCTTTGTCCACTTTCTGTTTCCTCATTTTCATGAGCCCTTGTGTTGACCACCTATGATGAGAATCACGTACTTTTTTGCCTTGGGTTTTCAAGTTATTATTCAGGATCTATTGCTTTCCTTTTCACTTTATCTGGGAGTGAAGAAGTTTCAACAGAAGTGTGGATTAGCCTTTGTGAATACTTATGATCAGAACTTTCACTGAAATGCAGAAGCTATTTTAGGTTAGACAACCAGTTCTATCCAATTGTTCAGATCCCTACAGTGAACAAAACCATGGAAAATAAAATCTAAGAATTTAAGTAATGGATAATTCTTTCTTTGGTCACTTAATATTTAAATTGGCAAAGTGTCCTATCCCTTTCCTTGCTATGTGACAAAGGCTGTGGAGGTGAGAACAGGTATGAAAAATTGTATTGAAGTAAGAACATGGAGAAATTACTGAAAAAAACCCTATTTTTTTGGAAGAAAAGCATTTTTTTAAAGTGAAACATTATGCAAATAAGTATTTGGAGGTCTTCAAATTAAGAATAATTGATGGATACCTGCTCTGCTTTTTAGAATAATATACAAATTATGGAGGTACTGTAAAAAAATATGTTTTTACATAGTGGTGTATATAGCCCTGTCATCCCTATCAAGCAGCATTCAATAAGATTTTGAATAGAACTACATTATACCGAGGCACGTTCACACAATATTATAACTGACTGTGTACACCTCAGCTTAATCAGCAAAAGTGGGAAATATAGTGTGACATTTTTCTTATGAATACAGTTTCTCTCTATTTAATGTACTCTTCTTTTGTTTTCTGGGCCACTGTATATTATGACAGTACCAAAAATAATTGAATGCTGCTACGTATTTGTCAATGAATGGTTGGTAAAATATTTTATTTTCTAAACACTTAATTTACTAAGTTTACTCTTGGGCCTTGACAATTAGTTGTCATTTACTGTTTAACGACCCATTTCCACTATTTTACTTTAATAACACTTTGCTGGGTTACATGAGAGGTGATTCATTTGTACTGTGCAAGCCAGCATCAGCAACTCACAAAGCAAGCTAACTTCCTGTTGTTAACTTAGTGTCCTGAATATTTACTAATGATTTTCCTGATATGTATGCATATATACATATATATATATAGTGAAGATGCATGAAATTTAACTCAGAATCTGAACTGAAAGTGAAGAAAAATGATTGCATTTCAAGAAAAATTGGCATATAGGAGTGTGAACAAAAATCTGACTGTTGAGCCTGCAAAAGAAATCCTCACCCTTTCCATATTTATAGACAATAATGAGGTCACCCCTTGGTCTCCTCCAAGCTAAAGAGACCCTCAGCCTTTTCTCATAAAGGAAATGCTGTTTTTCCTCACCTTCTCTGTTTCAAGCAAGCCTCAAACCCCAGTAATTTTAGTACAGCAAGGAGTGTTGGTTTGCAAAGAGGCCACAATTCAATGTAGAGGTCAAACATGTTGTCCAAAGAAGTAACTGAGCATCTCCATAGCTTGCTCAGTGAAAGGGAGCCTTAAACCCAGGAAAAAATCCTCAAGACATCTCTATATACACTTGACCTTCACTTCTAAACAATATGTGTATCTTGCAGAAAAAATTTTAAGATATTATTTTAAAATGCTCAGTTGGCTGGAAGATAAGGGATGAGTCAGACATTTCTAGGAAATTAATTATTTCTCTAGAAGCTTTTTGTCTTCTTTTTTTATTTGAATTACACTGTGAAAAATTGGCCCCAGATGTAACATAATTGATAAATTTTAAAAAGGGAGAAGTAATCTTGTAATAGTAAACCAAATTTTCCTCTCAGTCCCATTTATTCAGTCAGTCTAAAGTTCACATTCTTTTTTCCTCTCTTTGTCCTTTGTAAAATTTTTATTTATGAATCAGTTTTGGTGACACTAAATATTTATTTATTTCAATTTTTCATGTCTAACTTTACACTAAAGGGGAAAAAACACCCTGAAAAGATATGAATATGGTAGAAAGATGAACTAACCAACAAATTCCACATGACATTCACGTTTTATCCAGTTATCCAGCAATAGCTACCCATGTGCCTTTTCACCAGGCAAGTGGCCTTGTGGCTAATGCAAAAAAAAAAACCAAGCCCAACCTTAATCACATTTCTCCTCTTGTTCTTTAGCAGGGTCTTAAGTTGAGATAAATCTGATCTGTGGCAGATGGTGGTACAACTAACGAAGCCCAGGTCAGTGAAGGACAGAGTGAGAATTGCCACCAGACAAGGTCAGTGAGCCCCAATTCAGCTAATAGCAGTGCTGAGCTCTGCTGCTGTTCTGGCACAACAGCAAAACTCAGCCTTCAGCTCTTGCCCATATGCTGGGAAGAGCTTTCTTCACCTGAGCTCTTTTAATAACCCTCCATCACTATGAAATACATGACCACTGGGGACTTGCCTGGCAAGTCTAACAAATTAGGGCTGCAGTTCCAAGTAAACAGCTATGCCTGCCAGTTATCTCCATCTGCACAGCACTGCCAGGTTCATTACCAGCATCAGGAGATGGATTTAAACAGATGGCAGGAAATGTGCTTGGCCCTTGCACTCAGGAGAGAGGGACAAGAGGCAATTGCTTTGCATAACACCCCTTCATTACTTCACATTAGAATATGTAAATAAAGTCACCCCCCAGAGCAATTTAAAAAGCACTTAGCATTGAAATATAAGGGTACTACATGGAGGGAGAGAGAAAGGAAGGGATGAAGTTTCAGTTGTTTGCAAATGAGAGTTTGTTTCCCTGCTCCCCCATCCCCAAAGAGATTTTGAGGGCTGCTTTTATTCCTGACACACTAACTGAAACTCCTCCTGAATGTCTCGCTCATTCTGTTTCCCTTACTGTCTCCAAAGACTGCAGGAACCTGTCAGTCAGGCAGCTTGCAGGGAGGCCCTGCAGCGTGTGTTTGAGAGCAGGAGGAGGGAGGAGTGCACAGTGTTAAACAGCCAGGCTCTGCCCAAAGCCCTTCCTTTTTTTTCTTTCTTGAGTTGACATTGGAAATGCAGCAAGCCTGCAAGCTTGTAGAGAGACATCATTAAACAGTGCCCCATTCAGGAGTAAAGAAAAATCTTCTGATTTTCATACAGAAATATTAACATCCTTGGATTAAATTAGGGCCTCATATAACACTGCATGGGACTTAAATCTCAATGCTGGAAACTTATTTCTATGCTGTGCCTTGGCTCAGACCTATCAGAGGATGCTGGGTAGCTTGCTTTCTATTCCTGTGTATATATAAATACAAGTATAACTTCAAAACAAACAGTTGAAATCACTGGACACCAGGACTTTTGTGAGATTTAGGCTGTCTGAACATGGATTCAAACTTTCAGGAAGAACAGAGGTCTTTTTTAATGCATTTCTGTCTCAGCTGAAGCCTGCTGTTGCTTCTGGGATACAAGGAATGACAATGGAATGAGAGGAGAAGGATGAGATACACAAGGGGAAAACCAGCCTGGCTTTAGTGAACTGATACCAGTGTGAATCTGATTATTTGATCCACTAAGTTATATCTCTTCATCACGAGTTAAGGGAATAGATTTCATAACAAAAAGCAATCAGTAGGCAAGATGCAGTGGCAACAGTCTGTCAAACAAGATTTTTGTCTGCATAGAAACATCTGGAGTTCACTTAACAACTGGAAAATAATGTTATTTGGTAGAATTTAGCCAGCTAAAATTGGAGCTCAGGCACCTTGTCAGAGGAAGGGCACTGCAAAGTCTAACTACACCTGTTCAGGACAGGTCTAAGTCATACTTTGAATCCTGGACAAATACAGAAATGTGTGAATATGATGCATATAAACACACAAGTCAGGAGGCTACCAAGCAACAGCTGTCAGCACACTTTCTCCTAAAGGGATTTATACACTTCAATTATATGCCCAGTAGTAGCAGTCTGCTATCCCCTCTGCTCCAGCTGAGAGCAGATGTTGGGAGGCCATCAATGAGGGGTGCATTTTGAGAAAACTGTGAGAAAAACCCTCAGAACAGAGGAAAAAAAAAAGTTTCACACTTCCCAACTTTGTGGATCTTGATGGTAGACTGCTAGGTTTCAGGATGGCTAGCAGCCCGGGCTACCAGATGTTCAAAAATCCCAGACAAATGACCATGGTGACTATAAAGAGCAGCTCAACAGCACACCAAGGGAAAAGCAGTTCTGCTTTTCACAGTCCAGACTTGTCTGTGATACAGCAGGCTTGTCACGTACGTGCAGATCTACTGAGTGTGTATGATAGGTCCAAAAATGAGACACATAAAACCTACTGCCTGTGGACCTGCCAATTTTGACAGGTCTGAGTCTGGAAGCTGCATACCCAGTGAAAGGGTTCCTCTGTGCTCACAGTGGCAGACAGCAGTACATCCAACCTTTAAGACTCAAACCTTCCATGACTCCTGGCTAATAAAATTCAGAAAACAGGAGTTTTTCCTTTTCATCATCTCGATCAACTCAAATAAAACCAGCTCCACATCCTGTCATGAAAACATGGTGTCAGTGTATTTTCCATAAACCTTTTCTCCTGTCTTCCTCAATTGCTCCCCTCATTGTCCTATTTCTGGTTCCAAGAATTCATCAAACTAAGCTTTTGTACTTAGTAGGTGTGATTATTTTTGTTTTACCTTTTTGATGGCATGATTACTTTATTTTACACTTTCATATGTAATGATTTAGCTTGTATTTTACTGTCTTTTACCAAAGCATGTTTCCATCTTGTGGGACAGTTCAGGCATTCTGCATACTATTAAGAATAGTAGTGAATCCTTTTACATCTTTCCCCTTGCAAGGTTAGACATGGATTATGGGGGTGTCTTACCCTGCAAGGGAATTGCCTCCATACTAAATGTAAGGATCCATTTATATTCCTGCTTTTAAGTGTAAGATTTCTTTGAACTTTTTTGACCATTCACTTTTACACAGTCTAGCATGATGATTACTTTTGGCATATGCTGCTCTCATCATCAAACCTAATTATACTATTGGCCACTATTACTTAGGGGATTGATAGTATTTTTTTTTTATTTAGAACTAGAACAATCTTCTACTGTTCTACTTTGGAGCTACTGATTGCTTTCCTGCAGCTGCTTTTTGTGCATTTCTTCTTGTGGCAATACACCAGTGCATGGAGTTAATGGATTTCAGGCTGAAGTGAAAAAGAGTATCTGGATTCATTCTCTAGCCATTCCAGGGATGCTCTCTGCATGTGTGATCCTAGACAGGGAAGCTGGTAAGGGGAGATACCACCAAAAAACCTCTTGTCTTTGGTACCATGTGTTAGTGTTTCCTCTTTGCCATTAAAATCTGCAGCTTTCCTCTTTAACTGACAGAAGAAGTGCCTGCATCCAGCATTTTGAAATGAGATCTAGCTGAAAACACAATGTGGGATACACTTTGCTTTCTATTCCACTGCTCTTTGCCTGTTTCTGGATTTGATGCCATTAAATTGTATTGGAACTTCAAGATAATGACATGTCTGTATGTTTGTTTGAATTTATACAGATAGATACAGAAAGATATGGATATATTTGACCTGGGATGTATATGTGAAGAGACTGCTTATAAAACTTTATAATACACCAATCAGAAATGCAAACATGGTGTGGAGTTTCAATCACATAAAACCCATAATGAAACCACATCCATTCTAGGTCTATGGAAAACAATATATCTGGTATTTTCTCTAATGCTCTCTTCTATAAAGAAATGGCAAGTGTTCCTTCAAGGATCTTAGCATCTCCAGTCACCAAAGTTTATTAAGTCTTTGGACAAGTAAATAATCCAGTATAATTTTGCAGAAATGGGACTAATTTTCCTCTTGCAAGGTAGATTAAGAGTCCTGGGTGGGCTGCAGGTTACTGATTTGGTGTTACCGAAGAGTCAAAAACCTGCAGGAACACCTAGGTCTTCTTTTCTTTACTGTTGTGTGCACATGTCCCATCACATCACCTTCAGAAAAGGCTGTTCCAGCAAAATCCTCCCTCTGTATTGTCTCTCCATATAGACAGACTCAGGGTTTATTTTTAGTTCACATAAAGAACTCAGTGAGGAAAATGAAGGAAACAAGGATTTGGAGCAGTTTCCCCATCACCTCTCCTGAAATGGAGAAAACTTTTGCAAGCTTCACAATGTTTTCAAAATGTTAACGCTGATCTTGATGTTTCTAGCTTAAAAATAGACTTTAATTATAAGTTAAATGGATCTGATATGTTTGTGAGTTACAATATTTATTCACATGAAGCTACTGAACATGTAGACTGAAAATACAGCTTCTACAAATTTTACAGTAGGTGTAGGCATCGTAATTTTTCCTAAAATAGAAAAATTTTAAAATGTGGGTATGCTGGCACTTAGGTATAGACATAAAGAGGCAGCAGCCATATTTTATTTTGCTTGTTCTGCAGTTTTATGGAGCGTGTTCATATTGTCTCTCATGCCTCATCATTAGCAGGCTGAAACACCTACAATTTACTGGAGATTAGCCACGCCACAGAGAGGAGATTTTGTTGTGTCCCCTCTGTCTGCTGAGACAGCTGTAATGGCTGCATGCACCTGTGGTACAATAACCACCACCAGCCAGATAGTATTGTTTTTTCCTAATGAGGCATATAATTGCTGCAGTTAATCCAGCTTCTGTGGTTACTAGGTAGAACGAAGAAAAACTGCAGTGGAACTAGATAGGGTAACAGAGGGAGCAGACTCTCTCCAGCATTTAATTTAGCACCAGCAAAGCAGTTAGTGTTAGATCTCAATGGTTGTTAAAGAGCACTTACTGATGTTAATAAGCATGATAATCAACTATAACTGGCATAAATTAATTCAGCATTACAATACAGAAGTAATAAAATGGGTAATCATTATGCTCTTTAAATGATATTAATGTGCACATTCAACCATATCAAATGATTTAACTGGTCACCAATATAGCAATAGTAAATTAATTTGAAAGAAATGCAATGCAGCAAACAAACCCTAATTGCCATTTAATAAGTATGGTAATTTCTATTTAATTTGGCTACACTGTCCTGTTGAAAGGCAAAAAACTAATGTATATAGAATTAGGAAAAAAAAAATATGCTTAAGTGGTTCAACATGGCTAATTGAAAGAAAGTTCTTCAGGCTGATTTCTCTAGGTTTGGTTCTTTTTATACTTCAGCCTCCTTTGGCTCTCCAAAGTGTGTCTTGCTCCAGATTTGCCTTTGATCCAGCCATCAAGCAGCTGTCTGTGAGTCCCCAAATGTCCCAAGGCAATATTGACTGAGTGTACCCAAGTGTTTCATTAATGGATTAAGGGACAGGAAAAAATAGACATCCCCCTGTCCTCCATCCAAGAGTCTTACAACACCTGTATAGCAATATAAATCTCTATGAAGCTACTCTGGAAGAAGGTTAAAATTTTTGTACAGCTAAATGACTGTGGTGCTCCCAGCCAAACAGAGGTTGAGGCAAACAGAAAATGGATTTCAGCCTTCAGTTAATACTGAAAATTGTTTCTTCTAAAGCTTTGCTGCTGTGCAAATAAACCAGAGGCAGGGAGACATTAATTAAAGAGCCAAAACAAAGAATCTCCTGCTGCAGTCACACAAGGAATGTGAATGCTGCAAAGCTTTTGTGTCAGTAAATACTAATATTCCTGTTTCAAATACATTTACCTCAAACAGATTTTAGTCAAGATGAAGGTGGTAATTCTTTGTATGTTTTATTTGGTTTTCAAAATGTCACACATTTCACATATCAGCACAAACCTGTCCTGGCCTGCAGAGTTTGAATACTATTGGAGGAACCAGTTGCTATTGATGAGAAGAGAGATGTTTAGGAAAAGCAGTAGTATAGGGACACAGGATTGGTTGGAACACATATCTGCTGATGGAGAGAGAGGGGCAAAATCTTGAACTTCTGTCTCTGTAATCTGTTCCTGTTACCAACAAAAATCCTGAGGTGCATCTGAACTGTGAGCTGGTAAACACAACCTCTTTGGAGTAATTTGGTATCAGCCTATTCAGATTATATGAAAGGAACAGATGCCCTGCCATGGAGGTGTTAAAAAATACCAGAGTAAACCACCTCTTATTTTCATCCACTGTTTTCAAGCAAATAGAAAACACGTTATGAGAAGTCTTTGTGCACAGAAATGTCTCTCAGATTGCAGCCGTGCTGCTTTCTGCTGCTAAACCACAAGACACTTATGAGATTTGGGGCTGCTGATTGCAGGGGAAGCTGCTGAGCACCAGTCATACAGAAAAGTGCTTTAACAGTCAGGTATTTGCTCCTCTGAGCTTTCTCCAAAGAGCCCCCAGGAATAAAAAACAGAAGGGATTCACTTTCAGTCAACAGGACTAGTTGAACACTCAACCATGTCTCCTGGGGGACTCAAAGCAGTCACTTTTGGAGACACTTCATCTGCTTTTGTTTCTGCTGGAGACTTTGGAAGCTGGGATTGTCATTATATTGTCATTTTATATGTTGAGGAAAGTACATCTTAGTTCCCAATGCAAGAATGAGCATTCTCATTGGATTCTTTTGGTAGGAAGTCCTGCCCTTTATGATCTGAATCAGACTTTACCTCAGAAAAACAGCAGCATGTAAACATTTTAGAATTAAGTTCATATTACTTTCTGGTGGGAAAGATAAGCCTAGCAGTGTATTGTTGAACCTCCTCTAACTGCTTTGCCTGATGTTAAAACCTATCACAGCTGCAGTGGAGGCCTATTTGCTTCTCATTTGTCTGAGTCTATCCATAAATACAATTCCATGAAACACAAATGCATGAGAAATAGTGCAGTAAATCTGTTTCACCTTGTGAAATTATTTTGTTTTGTTTATGTAGAGCCCTTTCTGTTCTTTCCAGCTTGTGCTGGGTCATAGGAAAGCAACTGTGGCCCTCACATTGTGATCCTCTATGAGAACATTTGCACACAACTGGCATAAAACTCTTGACAGGGTTATCTTCTAAATAATCATCATCATCATAACCTAAGTTGGGGGGGATCTTTCAGATCAGATCATTGAGTCCAACCATCAACTCAAATCTGGAAAGCCTCACACCTATACAGAGACTTGAACACTTGACCTTGAGGTTCCTAACAGCTCATCTTTTTACTCTGAGGGAAACTAACTCATTTCTCTTTATTATCTTATGGATTTTGCCTTCTAAATAATTCTCAAAAATGATCAAACATTTCTGTGGGAAGCAAAACCAAAAGTGACCTGGAGGACTGATCAGACAACACTGTATAAAAAGAAAGATTCAGCGAACAGAAACTTGGAGAGACATAGTTACTTTTGGTTAGGAATTCTTCTTTATTAGCTTGAGCAGACACTCGCGGCAGAACTGCCTCTATTGATGGGTATTTAGTGTCATCTAGTGGTTGTAGCAATGTACAGCTTTTAAATGCAGGAGTTTTAATGTTAAGTTCATGCTATCTCTGAGGGTGAAAGTGGATCTTTGTGATAAGAATAATTTTAAAAGTTCCTTATAATTTTTCATGCTTTTTTCTTTTCTGTTTGAGAATAGCCCTTACTTCTGCTTTTCCAACACACTTTGAACTGTGATACTGTCAATAAAATTGTTCTTCTTGTTATGTGATGTGGCACAGTCGGTCCCTGAAAAATAACATCTTTTGGACACTGTACTCTGTATTTAATGTGATATAATAATTTAAAAAATAAACCTGCCATTTTAAAAGATTGCTAGAGCGAACATGATATTCTAACTTGTAATTTAATCACTTGTCAGACACAAAGGCTTTTGTCAATTAAAAATTCTTTTTTTGGCAACACCAAATGTAGTCATCACCATTTCATGCAAACTGAACAAATCAGTTCGTGTTTGTCATCTTCATACCATATCCACAGATTCTGACTTCTGGTATATAGACTAAACAGGTTGAAGGGGTTTTTTTTATCATTATCAAGGTCATTGCTTTTCTCAGAATATATTTCTTATTCATATGAAATCCTATTAAGGGACTTTAAGAGCAGCAGAAACCTTTAGCAGAGATCAGCTCAGTTAAAACCATCTTTCTGTGCCAAGGCAAATGAATTTGCCCTCCTGAAGAGGGTTTTTGTGACCAAGCATCTGTTGGATGCCATTTTCACTTGCACTATCAAGTGTTTCCCCTACTATCTGTGATGCACTTCCATTAAGATATGCCAAACCCTATGCTGCAAGCAGGTAAATGGCTTGTGGATAGAGATTTTGCTGTCTTGCCCCTCTCTTCCACAAATGTGAGCTGCACAAGGAAATACTATGTGGTTCCAGTGTTAGGAAGCAATACACATATTTGTGGACTCTAACCATTAAGGGGCTTTTGAAGGCTAATTGATGAGCAATCCTTCACAGCAGTAGTTTATCACCGTTTTTATCAGCAGTTTTGCATGGTCAGAGCTGCTGATTCAGAGGGATATCACTTGTATCAATTCAATAAGCATTGAGCACTAATCACAGCTTATATTTCAGGTGCTATTTGCGGAGAAAATTAGTTCCCTAATCAATACAGTTAATTCCCTGTAACCACTGGGCTTTAACTGTCTTGACAGAGTTTTAAGTACTTTGATACAGTAGCTCTTCATCATACTACAGAGAAGTCAGCAGACAAGGGAATGGTGTGGGGCTGTTTCTCTTCATATGGCTGGCTTAGAATTCAAGTTACAAGTTAGCATGCTCGTCAAACATAATGAAAGTGTGCTCATCCTAAAGAAACTGAACACAGAACCTGAGCAGAGTTTGGCAACTGTATTTTTTCTTATATTATGAGATTTCTGTACTTGTTCCGTTCTCATGTATACCAGAGAGTGTTTATGTCCTTTCAGTTTTGGTGGAAAATAACTTGGCTATTAGGACAAACCAATAATTTTCTTTTTTTTTTCACTTTCTCACAGAGAACAAAAAATCCTGATGGAAATCCTTATCTCCTTAGTTTGGAGGACTCTGAGGGGTGACCTCATTTATGTTTATAAATGTCGATAGGGTGAGTGTCATCTGCAGGACAATAATGGTCCTAAACTGCAAGCCAAGATCATCTTTATGGGAATCTTTTCCCAACAGTTGTTAAATTGCTCACTTGAACATATTCTTTTGTAGGCCAAGGAGAAATACATAAGTCTCCTCCTCCAGATCTCAAATCTTTCTGCTATTTACCTTGACATGGTGCAACCTATTCCACAGAATCTGTATTTCCCAAAAAGAGGAGTTTTCCTGGTAACCCTTTTGCCAAGATAGGTGCTGTCTTAGGAAAAAACCAGAATGTGTCATAAAATGTGTCATTATTGGTCACATTTCACAAGTACTCACTAGTGTGGACTCCCTGCTTCTTTCCTGGGCTATTTTCCAGCTCCTTCTCACTAGCCCTCTTGCACAGAGCTGTAATGCTCTGGTACTAGATATTTTAGGGCACACACATGCTGAAAATGTATTTTAGGACTTAACAGATTTTAAGACAAGTTCTGAGAGCTGAGAAATTTAGTATGGGGATATTTAGCTTTCATTAAGCCTTAAGAAAATGTCTCTGTATTTGCTTAGTCTGGTGTTGTTCCCAAAGTATTAGTATGAACAGAAGAGTCTCTCTGGGAAGCCATCTGGTATGTTATAGCACATTATGTACTATCTTTCCTTGTTGCCAAATACATGCATTCAATTAATGATAATCATCTGCTACTTCTATGCAGAGATAGGCTTTTTTTCCCTCCCCTTTCCTGAGTAGTCTCAGCCAAGCTTTGCATAATCACCTTAGGAAACCTCAGTGCTGAAAATTTGATTTCCTTCCCAGACAGGAGCGTACCAATGGGGTCTGACACAACCCTTGCTTGTTGATGAGGAGGAAGTGGAAACACAATAGTGTTGCTTTCTTTCACATGCTCACAGCTGGGCTCCCAGACTCAGTCAGCAAAAAAAAAATATTACATAGCCTGCAGAAATGTCATCAGGACTTGAGAGGTGCTGATCTAGGAGTAACAATTGCTCTAAGAACAGCTGTTGTCATCCATAGAGATTTAGCAGTTTCACCAGAGAAATGCTTTAGCCAGTTTTCCTCACTATCATGGAAAAAATATTTCAGATGTGGTTGTGAAGGAAGGCAGGAGCAACTATTTTAACACTCAAGTAATTGGATAGAAAAATAAAACTGATTTCAGTCCTGCACAGACTGAATATTCCTTCAATCATAACTAAATAATAAATAAAAGTAAAGTTAAAAGGGAAAAATTTACCCCCAAACACATCATGCATTTGTGTTTATCAGTCAATTTTTCTTTTATATTTTATAATAAAGGCAAATCTTGACCCAAGTGGAAATTAGAAACTATATTAGAAACTGAATCTGAATTCTCTACTCCTCTGGCTGAAGTCAGGGCATAAGGAGAAGACATGGTAATACTTGCATGGCCATGTATGGGAAGCCATAGACTGTTCCAACATTTCCAGGTAAGTGCAGACTTTCAGCAAGAAAAGAAATAAACAGAAAAGCCCAAAGAAATCACAGCATATCTAAGAAAGCCAGATGGAGAGATGAAGAATTTTGCCAAAGTTTTATATCCCTGAAGGGATATGTCTGGTTAGCACAGCACTGGTTCAGCCTGATCCTCCCAGGCTGTGTGTGAAAATAGGGGTGGGGGAAAGGAGAAAAATAGCTGGGAGTTTGAAAACTGCAAGACTGATAGCTCTTCCTCTGGGATCCTCTCCTTTCGTGGCCTGTGGCAAGAGCAATGGGAAGGTCCAAAGCAGTGCAGCACACATGGCCTATATCACAGAAACATAGAATGATGTAGGATGGAATGGACTTCAAAGATCATCTAGTTCAAGTACTCTGTCCTATGTGCAGGAACACTTTCCACTCGACCAGGTTACTCAAAGCCTCATCTGTTTCTTCATTTCATAGAATCATAGAATCATAGAATAGTTTGGGTTGGAAGGGACCTTAAAGATCATCGAGTTCCACCCCCCCTGCCATAGGCAGGGACACCTCCCACTAGACCAGGCTGCCCAGTGCCTTGTCCAGCCTAGTCTTGAACACCTCCAGAGAGGGGGCATCCACAACCTCTCTGGGCAACCTGTTCCAGTGTTTCATTTGCTGCATTCTCATTTGTCTCACTGTCAGCCCTGTCAGCAGGCTCATTGCTATATTCCCACATAATGTTGTGTCACTTTGTGAACTCAAACAGGGATTTGTGAAGCTGAGGACCTGCTTGCCTGTGTGACACAGTGATCTCTGTGGTGTTTGCATGTCTTTCTGCTCTACATCAGAGCTGGAAGGGAAGCATCATGAAGGTGCTGGTGGTTCTGGGTTAGAGGGGCAGACCCCAGTGCTGCTGCAGCCAACAGCAGTCTCTGTAGGGAGCAGATGCCTTCAGCTCAAAAATAAACACATTCCAACTGCCATCACACTAAACTAAAAGAGAAATGTTTCTTCCTCCAAGTTTGTCTTCCTGAGTTCAAAGCTATTGTGTTAACATGATGAGTCCTCTCTCCAAGTCATTCCTGTTGACTAAGATATTGGATTTTAAATAATTTCAAAAGATTTTGGATTTTAAAATATTTCAAACAAATGACTGGCAAGATGAAAGGAAATTTAATGGAGCGTGGTTATGACGTCAAAAAACTGGTTAGGTTTGGGTTGCAACAGTTTAAATGGTTGACTTTTGCTGAGCTGTGTGATTTTTTTTTCCCTCCCCATATTTCATGCTTTATTTAGCCACATCCCTGATGCTGTATTCTCGAGTGACATCAGAATTGTATCAAATGAACTTTTTTTCTCAGTTGGGGTTACACTGCTCTCTACTTACACAAGGGTTGAACCACACTGTTGTGCAGTCCTGATTTAGCTATATTTTGAAGATGAACACAGCCTCACATGCTGGCATTAGTGATACTTTGGACTAAGGTGTCCCTGCCCATGGCAGGGGGGTTGGAACTAGATGATCTTTAAGGTCCCTTCCAACCCAAACCATTCTATGATTCTATGATTCTATCCCTCCTATCCTTACCAACCCTTTGGGGTATCACTTGACATAGCCAGATGTGGGTTTCAGTGGTCAATATGCAAAGTGTTGCTGCAAAACTCTTTCAGGCTACAAAATTTCGTTTACTTGTCCTGTGGGAAAGTCTGAATGCATACAAAACATGCAGATCTCAGGGAGACAAAACACAGAGCTGGACTGCACTAGACCATTTTGAAGAACCTGCAGAAAAAGTACAAATATGGCCCTATCTTTAGCACAGAACGAGGGACTGTAGCTGTGGTTAGATGTACCACAAAATTACACAGCTTTATCAAATTTATGATACACCTCCTAAAATTCAATTGCTATATAAATTGCATTGTGGTGATGTTACATTGCACACAAGCCAAATGCTTTTAAACACAATAGCAAACTAAATGTGACCTTAAATAAAAAGAAGCTACTTCTAAACCTCAATAAAAACTCTCTGCCTGTACAGATGTAAGCTGCTGTTCTTACTATAGAAACTGAATAGAAGAAAATTCAAGTGAATACGAATAGATTTCTGAAATTCCATTATAGTACAGACGTTTTTAACTCAGCACAAATTCTCCTTGGAATCCTCTTTCAGTTCTCCTTGTGCCACCTTTGCTGTACACTGCAGGCAGGACGTGCAGGATACATGCTCACCCAAGGCTCTGCATTTTCCTAAGCCTCACATTTCTTAAAGTAACTCGTTACTCCCTCTTGTGGCTTTTTAGCAAAATATATTCCTTTTGCTTGGAATCCAGTTGTATTTTATTTTTCCTGGCATATTTTTGATGTTTAAATATGATGTTAGATTGGGTCAGGAGTTCTATTCATTAAATATGTTTTCTTCCAAAGACACAGATGTGTTTCTGTACAAATATGTGCAGATGTATTTCCCATATCAACAATCATATAAAATGAAAAATATTTCTGCATAATTTTTACCATAAGCATAAATAGAAATTATACTCTATTTTTTTAGAAGAAAACGTTTCAAGAATATGTTAAATGCCCTGTAAATAGCTTAGGGATTTTTTTTTAAATATATATATGTGTATGAGAACAAAACTCTCTTTTAATTATTGAATTATTGGTATAATTGAGTTTTCAGGCAGCAAACATAGTCTCTGTTATGGCCACAGCAACCATAAGTTGCATTATTTTTCTCCTTTGTGCACTGAGTGTGGGTATATATCCCATGAATTCAGAGTGTGCACTTGCACACTGAGGGAAGTGGCAGAATTCATTATTTCTGTGGCACATCAGTCATCATGTTGCCTTGCTGCTGGCTGTCACACCACACACATCTCCCACGGATGCTGAATGCTGATGGGAGACACTCTCTTTTCAGCTTGATTTCTCTCTGTTTACATAACACGTTCCCAGTGGGCAGAAAAAAACATAAAAAAACCCCAAATCAACTTGAACATCAACACTGTTTTTACTACAATCATTCAATTAAATTATGCTAATGATATTTCTGGTTATTATTTGAAACCCATCTCAAGAAATGATGGTGCAGATGAAGAATCAAAGGGTAGAAGTTTTGCACAGCTTGAGACAGATGAGCCCTTTAACTCCACCTATAGACACTAGTAGTTGCAGCAAATCGGCAAAGGTAAATCAACCCTCTTTCACCCTAAATTGTACTTTTTCACAACTGTGACCACCTTAAAGCCTGCACATGGGGCATTATGATGTCTCTCCTCTTGATACCATTTGTAAACTGTGTTACATGACTGTGAGCCTAAATTTTTGTTTATTTTGCTGACAGTCTCCACGGGTGAAGTTGTTACCAAGTTTTGCCTCCTAAAAACCAAGATTACAAGATTTTAGCGAATCAGCAGAGCAGCCTATCAACCCTGGCTCCTGCTGAAATAACCAGCCTGGAAAGTTTCCAAGACCTGACAGCATTCATTTTGAGATAAAACAAGCTCCCATCACTGATTTTCAGCTGTGAACAATGCACTAAGGAACAAGAATCAAAGATCTGTTTACTTGCCCATATCTTAATGATGACTGTCAGGGAATGAGATAAAGTTGTTGAGTGAATTTGCTTGGCAAAAAAAACCCCAAACCCAACCCAGAAAAACCCCAAACACTCTAATGTGCCTTAAAAGGTTTCAGACATCCTTGCATGGACAGGATTATATTTTTGTGGGCACGAGGACAATGTCTCTTTGTCTTCACAAAGTATGACTTGGCATTCACTTTCCAGTCTGCTGGGAGTGGGGTTTTGTAGTTATTTAATTTTAGAAACTCACACCAACTGACTGACTTTATCACAGTAAATCATTTAACATGGAGCTATCCCTTCAGAGCTCCTCTGCTGACAAATTTTTCAGCCCAGCAGTGAGCATTTCAGAGTAGTCACACCACCAGAGTGGCAGACTGCAGTATCCCTCGGGTTATTAAGTGGAGGAATTGTGTGGGACAGATAAAGGCAGTTGTACATCAAGATGCTGAAATATTCAGGAAAGATTTTTTCCTTAGGGAATTTCTAGGTACTATTTTTTTGACAGGGCAGGTGCATAGCCACTGAGTTATTTATTAGACAGCACAAACATGGAGAACTACAGCCAAGATTTATCTTTAATTTGGAGTATACTTTAGAAGAGACAGCTCCATTGGGAAGCAATGTGTGTATTGCTTTAGCTATAGAAAATTAGATAATCTGTAGGAAACTTCATAATAATTCTGAAGGCAGAATCACATCTTCAGCAAGTCCTCAAGACAAGGGGCAGATATTCAACTAGGATTAATACAGAAGGGATGAGGCAGGAGCATCTTGTTTGCATGCTTTGCATGACTGAAAGCTGCTGCAGGTAGTAGTATCTAAATCTTTGTATAGGAACTGAATAGGTTGCATGAAAAATAATTGGATAGCCAACAGCTACTGAGAAATGGGAGGACTAAATAGTGCACCACCCATCCCAAAATATAAAAAGAAAAAAAATCCCAAAAAACCCAAACCAGCTGTCCAAAGCAATATATTATTTAAGCCTGTAAAACAGAAGAAAGGATGAACAGTGTGAATACTCTGTCTGACTTCTAATTTAAAGACTAGGACATGCCTGGTATGGGCCACATTGGAGAAAATCAAAAGAGGAGACTTTCAAAAAGGAAGAGAGGAAAAACGAAAGCCAGTTTTGATGTGAGAGGCAACAGTTGCTTAAATATATTAAGGTCTTTTTGTTTTCCTTCTTAGATCATGTCTTCAGGAAGTGTATCTGAATGTAAAGTTTTACTGTTCAACCTGAATAAGAAAGTATTGAGGTGAAATGTTTTTCTTTACAGATCCTCAGATGAGCACTTACTAGTATTTAATTGTACCTTCTCCTTGCTTCTTGTCCCCACAGCACAATTTCTCCTGTTGTGTGGATTTTATTTCAATTCATCTCTTTCATGCTGGGACTGAGAGCTGATACTTTGTGGAAAGATGTGAGTGAAGATGTACAACTGTTTTATTCCAAATACATTTTGTTCAAAATGAACTAATTCTGGCATGTTTTTTTGTACCATTACTTCTCCAACTGACCTACCCCCGAAAATCTTATTTGAACTGATGTAGCTCTTTCAGCCTTGGGACATACTCAAATATGAGTTACAAAATATTGAGCCAAGTAACTCTGAGGATAATAGTCTCACCCCTGAGTTATCCATACTTCTATTGGCAACAGCCAGGAAACTAAGGAGTACACATACATCTGCCAATGGACATTTACAAGATCTACTTTGGGAACTAAGTGCTCCACATGCTGGGGGATGTCCCATGGTTACATTTTCCTTGTATGACATCTTATTTTCAGGTGCTTGGCCCTTTCACACAACAGCAGATTTCACTTCAGTAAAATCCTGCCTGGTTGCTTTTATCATTAGCAGGTGCTAGATAGTTTTGGTAGAAGAGTCAGAGTTGTTTTTGCTAAGAGCAGAAAATTTACAAATAGAGCATAGTTCAGAAAAAGAATTGTCTGTACTGCACGAAGAAAGGGTGGAGTTGGTTTTCTTTGGATCATGGCAATTCTGTTACTTTTTCAATGTCCCAAAAGACCCTCTGAGTGACAGGGCAGCCAGTGGGTGTACATGGGATTTTGACAGGAAGGCCAAGTTCTCCTGACTTTAATGCCAGATGTTCATAGCAAGACTGTCATTGTCTGAGACATTTGAATTGCATGTTCTCAGATAAACTTGGATTCATAAGCCAATTTCCTAAACTTGTATTTCTTCCTCCTTTCTTTGCTTTCTGACCTGTAATAAACACAGCTATCTCTAATGTACTATCTCTTTAGCTAATGTCACCACAGGCTTTCTTGGATGGCATTCACTCTTGATTTTCATGACTTTATTCACAATTTGGCATGCAGTCACTAAAACTTTAATTTCTGCTTTGTCTTTTTAAAGGACTCCTCAAAACATGTATGATTTACAATGAATTTGTCCAATGTTATAAATTTGTCATGAAAGCTTTAACTAAGTTTGATGTGACTGACGGTCCATGAAATTTTGGAAGGTTTTGTGGATATTTTATTAATACAGACAAATGCCAACCATATGCTGGCCTACTTAAATGCTCTGTGGTGACACCACTCAAATGTGATTGAGATTGATTACATCTTGACAGTAGAGTTATTTGTAAAGCCCCCCTCCTAACTTCATTACTTCCCTTTCCATCCCAATCTGAATTAGCTGTAACAGCTTTTATAAACAAGAATAGAAAAGCATACAGTTCTTTTTGAGATTTCCTTTTCAGGCTTTTCTCTTTCTGTTTCCTATCAGTAAATTCCTTGTATTTTAAATTCTAGGATGTGAATTCTAGGACTAAAAACCCCTCTTTTCTCTATACCTAAAAAATTATTCCTTACTTTATACATTAAGATATTTCAAGTATTTTTCTGAAGAAAATTTCCTTGAGATATTGTTATGATTATCCTAATCAATTTTTCTATGCTGGGATATTGAAGAAAACCTATGGCTGATGTGATATATAGTATTATTTTTCATATTTGTCAGTGACTAAGTCCTGAACAGATCTTATCTTCTGCGTTATATTTTTGTGAACTACATTGAGCTCAGATTTCAGTAGCAATGGTGCTGTTTTACTTTGAAAAGCTTTTTGAGTTGCATTCAATTGTCAGGACTGGACACATCAACAGCTACACCTGCTGAAAAAACACAAACATTTGAGTCTCAGCTGGTGTGCTCAAATAAGGTAGAAGCTGCATATGTCCTGTGATCCTAAACTTTTGTAGCAATATAAATAACCCTACAGAAAATACCAACATCTAGCTAATTGATTCTTTTGGCTTCTTTTCTTTGAAATTATTGTTTATAACTTTTCTCACTATATAATAGAATATCTCCAGATTTTCAGACCTATATGTTCATTGTTCAGGTAAAGTTCTTACTGTCACAGGCAGGAGAAAAATCACTGTAACCCTGAAAATTTTTTTTTTCTGTGTAAACAATAAGAACTATGCTTTCTGGTGTGAAGCCTCTGATAATTGAACCAAACTTATTTCTTTTACATTTTGTGGTGAATATCAGCTAAAGTATCAAGTTGCTTGTACTTACAGTTTAGAGATGATGGAGAGGTCTTAGAGGCATGTCAAGGTTTGAGCCATGGGTCAATGACAGGACAATAGATGACCTCCCTTACCTGTTGCTCTAAGGAGAGGAAAAAGAGATTTATGAGTTTAGAGAAAACTGAACTATTTCACTGAAAAAAAGAAAATTACAATGACATAGATAGAGTATAAAGAAATATATTTAACAGAGCATATTAGGTGCTATCTAAGAAGTTCTTAGTCTTTTGACCAGGAAGGTTAATATCTATTGCTAGAGCTATTGGAGAGGGTCCAGAGAAGGGCCACGAAGATGATCAAAGGGTTGGAGCAACTGCCCTATGAAGACAGGCTGAAGGAGTTGGGGTTGTTCAGCCTGAAGAAGAGAAGGCTCAGAGGGGACCTCATAGTAACTTATCAGTACCTGAGGGGGTCCTACAGAAAGGCAGGGGAAGGAATTTTTAACATAATATCGGATGGGAGGACTAGAAACAATGGATATAAATTGGAGGGGGGTAGATTTAGACTAGACACAAGAAAGAAATTCTTTACAGTGAGGGTGGTGANGTTAATATCTACTGACTTCAGTGAGACTTAAACACTGAAGTGTGTGCTTGCTGGATATGATAGTTTGCCTGGATGAGGGTCTACATGACAGATAGGAGTTATATAGACATCTTCAGAACTGCTGAACTATGACCAATTTATGTTTTTGTTACAATTGAGACTTTGGATAAACATCTGAGCAACACTGGGATGTCAGCATGAAAAACTGTTGTATGTGTCTATGAATTTAAGGCAGTCTAGGCACTCCTCACTAGGATGGAAGGTAGCATGCTATCATAAAAATAATGCATTTTTCATAAATACACACAAAAATCTACCAGAAAAAAAACCCAACCAAAACATGGTGAAAACATTATGTTAATAATAAAATATGCTACCCAGACTCAATATTTTAGTAGTCTCTTAAGTAATGCTTGGAAAAATCTTGCATTGGTTTATTTAACAGCTAGGTATACTGACATTTGCAGTCTTACTCTTTCTACATGACCACAAGGTCTAAGTCTATAAATATTTCTTATATAAACTATCCTTTCTATAAACTGAGTGGCTCTGAAGTATTTATATAATCCAGTCAGCTTCCTAATATGGGCAACTTGCAGTTATCCCAGTTGCATCATATGTCCTTATTATACCCATATGTCTTCAATGCTGGAATCCCTGTGATTTGTGTGGAAAAAGTTGATAGCTTACTCTATTTCCACTTCTAATTTCATCTTTCTATCTTTGAACTTCACTTAGAGTATTTGTAAAATTTTACTACTGAATGTTCCTCCTGATTTTTCATGACTGAAGTTTGTGTCTTTGTCCACCTCCATCATTCTATTAAAATAATATTTGGATTTGTTTTACAAGCAGCTCTGGCATGCATCCCTGTGTCCCACTCAGATAAAGTGCTTGCCCAGAATAATATTGATGCCAGTTCTAATGTAGTTATAGAGCCTTTTCAGCCTTGGTACTCTGCTGTGGAGATGAAAATCTACCCAAGGCATGAAAATGTACCCAACATTGCACTTCCCTCAGTGCAATAAAGAAGTCTTGCATCACTTGTCACCTTTTTAAGAAATATTTCCACATTTTACAAGGTCTTCTTTGTAAAATGATCTACTAACTCTTTCACTGATCAAAATGCAAACAACTGTTAAGAGGTAACATGTCCTGCAACTTGAAGAATGGTTTTGGAAACAAAAAATAGATAATAAAAGAGATTTAAAAGATGTCTATAGACAAGCAGCTGTACTACCTTCCAACAGTTTTTGCCTAGGCTCATGTTACCAAGTTTCTGTTACCAAATTTAATTGTAACAGATGCATCTATGTCACCAGAAGTGAAATATGAACAAAGAAGAGATAGAATATGAATATATTTCATACCATGGGACACTAAAAGACAACTCACAAAAGACAACTCACAAAAAACTTGGCTGGTGCATTTCAATCAATTGCAGACAAAATAATTCCTGAATATTGCAAAAAATTCTTTAATATTTGCACAGTTCTAGAGGACCACCATTGCAATAAGAAATAGCCCTGTCTGTTCTTGTTCAGGCATGCTGTTTGAAAGTAAACTGTTTGACCACTCCATTGAACTTGTACAACAACTCTGTAAGAGACACAGTAAATTCCAGTGGAGCTATATTTTAGAGATAAACATGTCATGAGGAGTGTGCCTATTCCTTGTGGCATAGAAATGCTGCTCATTTTTTTAATATATGACATCTCCTGTTCTGGCAGTTTCTGAAAAAGCTTCTTAGACCAGACTCATTTTGCTGCAGCAGCTTTTAAACTCTGAGCCTGCAATACAAAATACAGGCAGCTTTAAGGAAAAGTATGTTATTTATGAACTCCAAGCAACAGTTCAATAATTCAAATCCATTAGTCATTTACTCATATCAACTTTAAGTCCATCCAAGGCAGATTTATGAATACATTTCATAACAAACAGTATTCACTTTCCACTTCCTAAATCTGTTCAACGTTTGTAAAAGTTCAAGAAATGCATGTATATATATTGAGAGACTTTGTGTCTTTATGGCTTCTCTATGAATGTCAGAATTCCTAAATATTCTTTAAAATAAAAAGATCTATAACAAGCTGATCTACAGGATAATTTATTTTTTTTAGAATCAGCAGGCCTGCAAGTGTAGAGAAAATCAGAAAGTGTTGTCTTTTTAATTTTTTTCTTTGTAGTTTCTATTTGCTACAGCATTGTGTAAACATCATTAGGATGTTTTGTGATTTTTAATGAAGAATGAAGCAATTTCAAGATTCAATTTGTTTGTATTGTATTACTTTTATTTTTAACCATGCAGCATTTTCAAGATGCTGAAGAATATAAGCCTGTAATTAGTTCAATGATAATGACAATAATGATTAATAAGGGTGATTACTGGCCACTTGAGCAGTTAAAATGATCAGTTGGTCTCTCCAGTTTGAAAATCATGTTTTCATATCTGGCAAGGAATTCAAAAAGTCTGAAAGCAGAATATAAAAGCAGCAAGATAATGTGGTTGGAAGGCATTACTAGAGCTGATATCATGTCTCTTACAGACAGGCATTTAGAGCAGTGCTGTGTCATATATAGCAGATTTGAACACTGTTTGGATATTTGCTGGCATCATTGCATATTTTGAAGGAAAAATATCCTACAACTCATGGAATAATATTGCCTGGGAAGAATAAAGACTTAGTATTCTATTTTTATCAGTCTTCTCTAACACTTGCCAGAACCAGCAAAGAATTGTTCCCGTTAGTAGGAAACCATAGTTGGTTCATAAGGATTCCCTCTCCACTAGCTTGTAGATGAAGGAGAAGATCTGTCTCAAATTTTATCAGGCTTTAAAATAGATGAAGTAAAAAAAAAAAATCAAAAATCACATGAAGAAAGATCTCTGCAGTCTACAGAAAATCTTGGCATCACACAAGCAACCTGAAGACTCCACATTGTTATTCCCAGCAGTTGGAGGAATTGTTACCCAGCTCAGAAGCATATTTTAACTTTAAGCACACAACTAACTAACTAAACTGAAAGGAAACAAAGAAATTCTAGACTGGCTCTAATTATTGCATTAGTACAATTTTGCTTTCATTGATGAATAACTCAAAAAACCAAAAATTCATCTATGAACTATATTAATGACCAATGTACTAGATCTGGTTGTGAAGAGAACACTTTTTGATGAGTTGTTAAGGTTAATATGATAAATATTGCAGTGCCTCAAAACAGTTCAAATTCTAATTTTTCTTCCATTTTCATTGATAAAACTGCTAAACCATGAAAATTTCAAGTATTTATCCTGTTTTTTTCACTGATTTTGCCACACTACAAGTTCTTTACATCTCAGCTGTTGATTAGTGAGCTGCATATTGTGAAGAGATTATTACAAACTTCAGGACTGCTTTGAAAAGCAGTTTTGATTGAGTTTCCTTAACTTTTGGATGAATTTTCAAAAGCACTCAAGTGAGAATGGTAACTTTATACTTCCAGCAAGTTTTTTCTTAAAGGCTGATTAATGGAACTGAATGTGCTTTTAATATTCCATTATTTATGGCTAAATGCCAAGGATTGGCTCCTGCAATTTTTATCCTATTTTCCTAGAAGCCCTGGAGAGTACTGATCAGTAAATGTAAAACTGCTTTGGATGGATGAACAGCAAAAGGAAGCCTGTTCTATAATCTGTCCTTTTGCATCTCTTTGTTCAGTGTGCTTTTGGATCAGCATTCAGGAAGTCACTGTATACCAACAAACCACAAATTGCAGAATCAGCAGTGGGCTGATAAAATGAAATAAACAGCAGGTAAGGGAAGGAGATGTGTGCTTTATGAGGGCTCTTTAAAGCTGTGACTACAGTTCTGTAAAACTGCTTACGAGGAGAAGTATTTTACTGTACTTCAGTTCTCCCTCCCTCGCCATCACCAGCTGGCTTGCAGCTGGGGAATGTGCTGCAGCACAAAGGTTTTGAGTGAAGTTGTGTGAAAACATGTGCCAAGTTCACTGTAAAAGCTTGTGTCAACCAACAGCCTCTCTGCTCTTTTAACAGAAGTGTACTTTCTGTGCCTCCTGTCTAGGAGCTGACGAGCAATTCCTGATTGCCAGGCACCTCTCACTGCCATGAAATGACACCAAGCTGTGTGGTGCAGTTGATACACCTGAAGGAAGGGATGCCATCCAGAGGGACCTTGACAGGCTTGAGAGGTGGGCCCAAGCCAACCTCATGAAGTTCAACAAGGCCAAGTGCAAGGTCCTGCACCTGGGTCGAAGCAATCCCAAGCACAGACACAGGCTGGGTGGAGAGTGGCTTGAGTGCAGCTCCGTAGAGAAAGACTTG
>VZTY01011546.1:30214-51415 GCA_013400935.1 Turnix velox
TGATTCTATGATTCTATGATTCTATGAAATGGACAGAGAAAAACCTACTCTCCAGCTCTTGATTTGAAGATGGTTGGCTCCTACATTTATGGAGAATGATTCTGCTTCCTATAAGGAACAATTCTGAAAAAACTACCACACACAGTGGTTATGAGCACCTGAATGGAAGATTTATGCTTAAAAATACACACTGCAAATCAGAGCTAGGCTTGCAATATAGAAGAAGTACGAGGGAAATACATTTTCTCCTCTGAAATACCAGATGAGCAAAAATGCAGCTTAGTGGGGAGGAAGCCAGAATGGACAAGGAGGACAGGATCTGCCATGTCTGCTTAGCCTGTTCTACAGCATATTGATTAGGGGTCAGAACTGAAGATAACTATGCAGCCAGCAGTTCTGAACCTATAAAGGCCCCAAAGACTGTTCCATCAGGCTGGATTAAATGCTGGCTGAGTGTGATAACAAGCCTCAGGACATATTTCTGCCAATCATGGCACCAACTATGGAAAAGTAATTTGTTTGCCTATTTAAACATATTTAGGACAAGTTTTGTCCATTTTCTGGCAGTTTCTGCATTGAAAAAGCCCAGTTACAGGAGTGCTTAGTGTCTTTGCAGTCTCTGACCATCTCAGTATTAACTGTCAAGTTTTTCCTTACACTGGCAACTTTGCCTTTGTTTGCAGGGGAGGTGTGAGCTGAAATACTTCATTGATGCTGTGCTCAGACATGATTCACACACGTGAAACTTTGTTCAAAAGCAGTTTGTATTCTTTGGCTGCACATCTCTGCTTGCACCCAAATCTATCTATGGATTTATGTGTTAATTTAAATAACTGTTGGGCTTTTGAATATGAAAAAAAAAATCTTTTAAATTGATATCTAAGACATTCCAAAGATATGACAACAGGTTTCCACATAGGGGAATGGATATTACATTTTGTAAAGCAACTACATGAAATGACATAGTTTCCTTTCTATTCAGGATGATTTTCTACTCTTTAGGAGGGAACATAGCTAATTCATCATCAAGTAAGACTGGAAGCAATTATTAATAGCAATGTTATTAGTTCTTAGTAGGAATAATGTCTCATGCTAAAGAAGAATAAAGATCATGTCCTAGGGCAAGAGAGATTGCTTCTGTTCTGTTTCTTTCTGGTGATTAGTGATAAACAGGATCCACTGAGTTAACAGAGAGTCTGGGGGAAGCCAAAACCAGATTTTTGACACAGAGAAGAATACTTAACTGTAACCTGCTGAGGAGATTTAGGTCATCAGCAAATATAAATAAGGGTGATCATACTAAAACAACTGACATTCAATTCAACTTGATGAAATTTCTCATAGTGTTTCTGTTACTTTATATTACACAACTAAGTAACTTAAAATTTGGAACAGAAGTAAGATTGTGCTATTAAATTTACATTTCTCAACCTATGGTACCTACAACTGCAAAGGAAAATCAATCTTAAGACTGTTTCACCAGTAGCAGTTCAAAAATTCTGCAACTGCTTAAAATTATTGATCTGACCAACTTAAGAATGTTAAAGCACAATGCTTACATTTCTCTGGCCTTGAAAACAAACCCCCCCCTGAGTGCCTGTGTAGTGTTCTATAAAAAGAGAAATAAATAAAGAATGCACCACATGCTGGCAAGCCAAATAAGCTATTACCAGAAGATGGCAGTGATGTCTTTTTACTGCCTCACTCACCAAGCCATTTACAAGAATAATCTAATTGCTGCACAGTAATATCAGAGTGAAAAAAGGGACACTGCTAAAGTCGAGCCAATTACCTCCTGGTATCTTCAGCAGTCTATCTAATGAGCTACAATTTTTCTGTAATTTTCGGTTCTGTTACTTTTCTTCTATTTTTAGACTATGGTTGTTTTGAAAATCAGCCAAGCTCTAACAACATGAATATAATTTCAGTTGTAACGTTAACAAACACCTTAAGTTTAATAATTTGCAAATTAGAAGAATCTGGTTAAAGGACATTTTTCTATCACTCACTAGAACTAGCCAACTCTCAGTTGTTTTGGTTTTTTTGCTAATTTAAAGATCTGTCATATAATTGCAGACAATGTAGCAAGGGTAAATTTAACATGAATGAGGAAATTTATTTGATTTTTATCCACCTCATAGCTGTATATGTGAGTCTGCAGATGCTAGACCACAATGTGTTTCATTAGAGGGGAATTCCCTAACCTCAGCAGAATGATGTTATGCTTGCAAAATGCCTTTAATTTCATGTAGTGATGAGAGCCTGACAGTCATTCTCTAGCTCGGATGATGCAAAGAGCTGTAAAGAGAAAATCAAGGTTTCTGCTTTTAATTTCATAGGTCACAGAATTATACCATCCAGAACTAGACAAATGAGTGATTTGTGGAAGGTGTGTGATGCCTTTTGCCATAAAGCCTGTCACCCTTACACACTTCATTGTCTCATCAAGAATGAGTGTGTCTGCTACTGCCAGTACTGCCCTGAACTGAAAGCCTTTCAGATCAAAGGTGATGCTGCTTATCAACAATTCAGCAATAATAATATGACCTGCCCATCTAGTTTTTCTTAGAAGAATAAAGGCTTTTAAATTGAACGTTACAAATTAACTTATGGCAATAACATTGGCTTAAATGTTTTTCTTTGCAACTTACAGATTCCCTAAGCTCCTTATTGCTATGTAAATGTGAAAAACCCCAAACCTTAGCAATGGATTGGAAGCGCTGATTCTTCTAAAGTCCCCTAAGCAAACCGAACACTGAGCTGCCATGTCAAGCCTGTTAAGTCATTTGAAGGAATTTGGGAAGTCAGCACACTTGGGATAATTTCCTGGCAATTCATCTATAATGTCTACTGCCTGTTCCAATTTCTGACACATAGATATATTATACCAAACTGTGACCAGCCTGCATAAACAGTAAACCCTCTTGAAAATATAGAATATGAAGAAATAGGCTTTCTTAGTACTTTTAGAAAGGTAGGCAAATCATATCAAACTTGAAATAACAGATGATCAGATCCTGAATGACTGAATACATGTGTATATTTTTATCTAAGGACAGAATGTAAATAATGTTGATAGCAGTATTATTTTTTTTGTGAAGGTCTGCCAAATGCCTAAGCACCTGAAGCATTCCTACAGCACATGATTAATTTTCGTGTTTGCCTAACGTAAGCCTCTCCCACTTAGTTATAGAAGATGAAATAATCTTTTTCCAAAGTAGGTTTGATTTCACTTGAATTTACCGTGTTGCTGCTGCATTCTGTGATTTTAAATACTTTTCTGAAAAGAATTGAAATGTCATAGGAAGTTTGGTGGGGTTTTACTCTAAAAGGAAATGGGAAACTTTTAAAAGATCAAGGGCAATATTGCAAAGATGTAGGTCAGCTGAAATTTAAAGTTCAGGGAGCAATCTGAAGACTTTTAAATACATCTCATTAAGAAATCTGGGAGTAGGACTGCAGGTCCTTGCCATGTGGAAATACTTTTTCCTTATGATTTTATAATCCTGAACTCTAGAAACTGGCATAGCTCCAAATATATTTCCTTTTGTTAAGGTAATTAAAGAACCAATTTCCCTCCTTTATTTTCCCTCCTTTTAATTTTCTGTTTCTAATTTTTTCTATTCCTGGATAGAAAAGATATTTCCAACTTCTTGTATCTTTCCTTTTCATAGAAGTAATAAAAAAGCTCTAAAATTCTCCTGAAAGCAAACATTTATTCGTCTCTCTTCTCCACTCAGATAATCAGAACACCTCATTCTGGATAATTTGATCATAATTTCTTCTTTGTTAAGTCCCAGTACTCATCTTACTCTGCAACTGTCAGTGATGTCATTATAAAGGAAGAAAACTTAAAAGAAGTATTTTTGTTGTCTATAAACTGTAGTCAGATCAAAATACTCTCTGGTTAGGATAATTTATATCAGTTTCTCCTGTGACTGTCTAATTAAACACTCCAATGCAAAGTTCACTCTGTGATGGCTGAAGAATTGGACTGTGCAGGAAACAAAAAATTGACAGAGCAAAACAACTCAGCTGTAGGCTATAAAGGAAAAAGGAACACAGAAAAGGTCTCTTTTAAAAAGACAAACAGTGACTGAAGAATCATTTCTCCATTCTGGAGAACTCTTTTGAAAAAGGATGACCCTAGTAACTGGGCAGACAAAGAACACACTATTAGTGAGTATTAACTTCAGGACAGCAGCCAAGGGACAGATATTAGAAAATGAATAAAGCACTAAAAATCTCTTTCTCTCTCAAGTTTGTGGAAATATAATGGCAAATTAATTAAGAGGAGCCATACTATCATCTTGTCAATTCAGAAGCTAAGAAAGGTTAGAGGAGGTCAGCATTTGGATGCAGCCCCCTTGTGGGAGCATCCAGATCAGGAGAGTCCAAATGACTTAGACTAAAGGCAAAACATATCATTCAGTACTATCAAAGGAATAATAACCTCGTTTTGGACAGGTTCTCTTCTGTGTTCTTCATGTAGCTTAAATGAGGAGCAGATAGTATAAAGCATAAACCAACTTGTCTAGTGGCAATTCATGTGTACTGCAGGAAAATAATTAATTATTATAGTAAGAGCAGATGTAAAGAAAGAAAAACAGGTCAAAAGCTGAAAATGAGAAATTCAATATTCAGCAAGTACTTCATTCAAGTACTTCAGCATCCATTTTAAGAGGCTTCCAAGATAAGGCAAACTTTTCACAATGGGAAATTTGTCTACATAAATAAAACTAGCCTAAAAGTATTTATAAATGGTAGGTTTTGAAAGAAATCAGACAGGATTGAAATATATTGAATTATACTTTGGTTAGAACTTACCTAAATTAACCTCAAAAATAATACCCTCTTTGATTTTGTTTTTTAGCTCCCCAATAATTAGTGAGACAAGAGAGAAGCATTTCTATAGAGAGAGCCTGTCATTTCGAATTTTAGACACTGTCTGTGAACTTGCCTTCCAGGTGTACCTGCTTCTCACCACTGAGCTTAGAAGAAGCTTGAGTATCTTAGGCTAGAGACATAACCTCTTCATGATGAATGTGGAAATAAATCATATTTTCATCTCTATTCTCCATTCACTCTGAAAACATGGATGACTGCAGGGCAAGCTCACAGGAGCTTCACTTTCAATAGGGAAGACATAGATGGTTTATAGTCCAAACATTTCTAAGACCTGTGGAAATGTATCTACTGATGGAAGTACAATAGGAATCTTGGAATGGTATCATTTGGTCATGTTTTTCACATTCATATTCTAGTATAGTACAAAGAGTCTGATTATATATGCAGAAAATAACTGAAATTGCTATTTTAAAAGGAGCAATTGATCTATCATTATAAGTATCATTTGGTAAAAGTCTTTTGTCTGGTAGCTTTCTCTGCCACATCAGATAGAAATGTAGTCACTGAAATGATTTGAAAGAGAGAGTATTGCAGCTTTTCACTTGGCTTCAGAAAAGGCATTAATTCAACTTGCAAACCCTATTTTTGTTACTCTTTTTGACTTGAAAACAGTGGCCAGTGGCATAGACAATAATGGTAAAGTTAAGGTATTTTTTGACTGAGTCCACTGCTTGGTTTAATGAGGAAGACAGTCATTGTCTGAGTTGTTACAAATCACTTTGTCAGTTAACAGAAAAATGGAGGACAAATTCACTTGCTGCCTCTTCAGTTCCCTCTCTGATGTTTTTTAACCGGAGTTACAATAGCATCCCGTTTCTCTGACCTGTATAAGGAATGTGGGCTCAGTTACATTTTCGTTTTAAAAGTCAGAACTTCCAGCTGGTAACAGCAGCTTTTCTGCCCTTTGAAGTAGAGATAACAGATAATATTAGAATTACAAAAGCCCAGCAACATTTATTAAATTTTAGAAGCCTTCCTTCTAAATACACAATATCCTTTAAAAACTTGATCTAAGGGAGATTATGAAAGATAGAGTGCAGTGAGAGAAGACAGACTGCTGCCTGGTGTTGCTCAGAAGCAATAGCACTCTGCAGAGTATTTTGTTCTTCAAGTGATTTCCATTTGCTGCTTTATTAGTCATGTACAGTTTGAAACTGAGAACAGCATTAATCTGACAAGATATATGCATCTGCTAGAATTGATCTACCAACCTGTGGTATTCACTTGCTGCCCCAGCTCCCTACTCTGTATAGTGAGATTTTATTTTTCTTTTCTGGAAGAGATGATTAAGAACACATAGAGGGTCACTCCAGATAGTCTTTTCTGAACAAAAAAAGGTTAACATATGTCCTTACAGAGGAAATTTGATACTTCTTTTCTCATTTATGCACATAAATGAGAAGAAAATATTGTTTCACACCACTTTTCAGAGAGAAAATGAACAAAATTACAAGTGTATGGGCATTAGTGATAACCAAGAGGAATAATGTCTTGATGGGTAATATTCTTGTAGTGAGATTGAGGTCTGGCAATGACTCATACCTTTATTAATGTGTCCTGTCATTTTATATGATGACAATGGCAGTTAAATAATTAGAGCTAGTTTGAATCTCCAGATTCTACTCTGCATAGGGAGAAGACGTGAACAGGCACACAAGCTACTCAAACACTGAAGGTCAAAGCTTTTCTCTTATTCACTTCTCACTCCTCAGGGAAAGTTCTGCCCTTGTAGTAGAAAGATTAAGAGGCTGAAGCCAAAGCTCTGAGCAGCCAAGGAAGGTATAGCATGTGTATTCAGTACCTGCTCTTTTCATGCAGAAACATTCTGAAGTGTGTGGGCAGAAAGCAACAGAGTGTCCTTCATGCAGTTGCTCAGCTACCTACAAAATATTCCATTTTATGGGATTTTATATATCCCTTCCAAGTAACTTTTTTTTTTTCAATACATGCTATCAGGCCTAGGTATAACATGTTCTATAATTTTTTAAGGAAGTGTATATGATGTGAAAAGTCTAGCTTCCAGCCTATAATACACCCTGCAAGAATTCATGGTGAAAACTTTAAGGAAGGAAAAAATGTAAACAAATTCTCTCTTAAATCAATCAGCAATTCATCTATGAAGTGATAAAAATATAACTATTTTTACTGGTAGATTTGCATTTGGGTTTTGGGGGGATTTTTGTTTGGTTTTGGCTTTTTTTTTCCTTTAAGGGGGAGTCTTTGGACAATTTGGAAAATCATACTGCCAGATCTCCTTTACTGTAAACTGAACTTGATTATATAAGCTGCATCAAATGAAACAAAATTTCCATGCTGAAAGAAGTGCATTAACTCTTTGTAAAGACAGCCATTGCAAGATAATTCCAACTGAATATGTATTTAGGAGGACTCCAGTTTCAGATGAACCAGATGTCTTGTGCATGTTGGACCTCTTTATGAATTTTTGACACCACGAAGACATAGGGAAAGATGCAAATGTAGAACCTGTATCTGTGGGCTTTACACTGCCTATGTTCATCTTCAGGGAAATAACTGGAAATTTAAAGCAATTTAAAGTAACTCATGTCTCATGATTAGACAGACTATCTCTGTCTTATCAAACAGTAAAACAGGAGTTTCTATGTTTTTGCTGTGTAAAGTTCTGTCATTAGGCAGCTATAGCTGCAGTTTCTGGCTGGCTTTAGCACTATGGGAGAACATTTTTTTCTTGGTTTGTTTTTTTTTTTTTTTCAGGGAAGTACCTCTTCCCACTTCCAATTCAGCCTCATTTGAATGGGAATTTGAATGGTACATTAGGTGCTTGGCTGAGCAATGGAATATCTGCCAATTTGTCATGCTGAATGATCAAATTCAACACAACAAAAAGGGCAGTGAGTAATACATTACAGTCTGGTCACGCTACATTAAAGTCTGACATATTCTCAATTCAGGATTCTTTTTATTATTATTATTATTTTAGAGATAGGGCAGCTATATGACCTTTGTGCTTATATTACTCTTTAGCCTACAATTTATGTCAAGTTTACAAGGAGTTACCTGGAAAAAAAAGGTTGCTGCAGCTACAACAGCCTTAGAATGTCTGAATGACTGACCACTGGTAACAAATCTGTTCTATGCTTCACCTTTTGGTCACAGATCAGCATGGGCAATTAGACATGGAACTCTTGATACTTCCTGATTTATTATCTCACAGCTTTTTACTTAATCCCTGCCTTGACAGTAAGCATCTTTTAATGTAGTTTGTAGGAATTGGGGGTTCTTTTGCATGAATTCTGCAACTTTCAAGAGATGCAAAGAATTACAATGTTCTTCAACATTTATAACTACTACTATTACACTCTACAGTAGTTTTATTTGGAACTAACATTATTTAAACCATGAAGTTTCTAAACCTGACTTTAAAAAGATTAATCAAATGTGAAGTATGAGCCTGTGTGCAGTTTCCTTGGATGTCCTACTTTTTTTCAGTACAATCAACACAGCTGCTTCATTCCTCCACTCTAGAATTACACAGAGACTTTTTCTGAAACAGGTGTTGATTTTGTATTCTGAGTTAACAAAACCTAAAAATAGAGCACAAAACAGAATATAAAGCTTTCTGTAGAAAGTTGCCATTAGGATTTTTTTCACTCTGTGCTGCATACCTGCCCTAACAGCCATGATCTATGATGCTGACTTAATAGTACACAGCATGAATACTAAACTACATCAACATCATACATATAGGGATTTGTAGTTATCTCCTGATCCTATCAAGAATTTGTGTAGTTATGGTAACACATTTATCACTTTAAAAATAAGACTATTAACAATGCACCATCCCTGGAGGCATCAACACAATGCTTGATGAGATTCTGAGCAACNCTGGTAAGGCACAGTGCAACATCCCAAGGCTATGCTTGATGAGATTCTGAGCAACCTGATCTAGTGCAGGGTGCCCCTGCTCCCTGCTGAGGGGTCGAGTCAATATGACCATTGAAGATCCCTTCCAAAATTACATTTCTGTGATTCTATGATTATCAAGCAGAGAGCTTGGCAGCTTTCTCATTAGAAACAATGCATGGCTGACTTACAGTAATTTTTAGTATGTCCAGTGCATTTTCCTGAATGTATTTTTTTAATAATTCATCTGATTAATTGTACTACCCAAATGTAATTCATGTGAACATACTTGTATTCAATGTGAATATACTGTTATAATGACCTGTTATCTAAGTCAGATATTCAGTTGCTTTTGTTATCTCATTTGATTCTCGAAGCTGTAGCTTTCAGTTAGGAAATTAGGTGGCAAATGATCCAAGGAGATAGAAGGTTAAAATCTCAAGTGTCAAAACTCTCTTAATTTTCAAATTTTCTGAGGATAAAAAAGAATATAGAAATATATATAGAAATAGAATATATTTCTAATATATATTTATATATTAAAATGTAATTTCCTCCCTCAATTATGTTCATTTGTTTTCTTTATCCTTATATCCCTTTACCTTATGCATATGAAGCATAGTTGTAGTAGGCTGTGCCTATAGACTTGTCTCCTACAAGTTGCCTCCTGCAACTTTTCTCTGCCCTACTCCTTCACATGACTATTTATGCACAAAATTGCACTCTATATCACAATGTAAATCCTTGGTTTCTTCAGTCTTATACCTCAACATTTCTCTGTGTCAACTAATGCTCCTGCTTCCAAGTACAAGGAGCAAAATACAAACTATCAGCCCCATCTATATGGAAATCCTTATACAAAGAGATACAAATGTGAATTAACTTTATCAGTGTTAGCAAGCATGCTCAGGAATGCATTTTCCCCCCATTCAACCAGCTCTTCAAGAAAAATTTATAGAATTAAGAACAGAACATATGTAAGTTACTTACCAAAAAGCATACTATTTCTGTCATTTTGTGTAATATAATCATAAGCTGAACATCATGAGAAATTTCCTGAGGTGGAGATTGGCACTGAAATATTTTTCTAATGAAAGAAGCTTTAAGAGAATTAAAGCTAGACAAGATAAAATAAAAGACTGTAGGGGAAAACACTGCAGTGACAGAGAGTGAGAATATGTTTAATAGGTCTTTTTTCCATCTCCCACCTTTGTGGGTTGTTTTTTCTGGTTGTCATGGTTTTTATGATTATTTTTTTCAATCTGAGAAATTTTAAAAGATTTCTTTTTGATAAACAGAATCATTCTGTTCTCTAAAGCTATAGGATTTTAGATGACAAGTAATTCAAGAGCTTTGAGTTAGTGCTCTTGAGAAGGCACTTGAATGATGATAGAACAAAATGGAGCATCAATTAAATACATTTTAAGGATAATTGCGAGAAATGTGATTTTAATTTAAGATACATTGATGCCATTCTGCCAAAGTAGTATTAATTCTGAAGAACACTAAGTATGGTATACTAATTTAACTTATTAGAAATAGTGGACTTAAACCAAACATATATTGAGGTCTTCTCAAGATTGACGATTAACATATGTTGAGAATTGGGAAAATGACAGTTTTATTCTGTATTTGGACAACATATCACACAATTGAATTTTATTCTGTCACGAAGATGATCAAAGGTTTGGAGCAACTGCCCTATGAGGACAGGCTGAAGGAGTTGGGGTTGTTCAGCCTGGAGAAGAGAAGGCTCAGAGGGGACCTCAGAGTAACTTACCAATACCTGAGGGGGTCCTACAGAAAGGCAGGGGAAGGAATTTTTAACATAATATCGGATGGGAGGACTAGAAACAATGGATATAAATTGGAGGGGGATAGATTTAGACTAGACATAAGAAAGAAATTCTTTACAGTGAGGGTGGTGAAGCACTGGAACAGGTTGCCCAGAGAGGTTGTGGATGCCCCCTCTCTGGAGGTGTTCAAGACTAGGTTGGACAGGGCACTGGGCAGCCTGGGCTAGGGGGAGGGGGCGCTGGCTTAGGCAGGGGGGTTGGAACTCGATGATCTTTAAGGTCCCTTCCAACCCAAACTATTCTATGATTCTATGATTCAGTGCTGTTAGAACAAAATCATAGGAAATAACAACCTAACCTATGTTGTTGCTAGCAAATTTAGCAGTGAGGCATAAATATTTTTTAAAAATACCCTTTAGACATCAAAGATTAAGGAAGAGAAATCCTACTGCATAAAGTCTATTTTGTGAGGCTTCTCCATAGCTGTCAGTGTAAGCTGTACCTGCTCACCTATACTGGTCATCCTGGGCATTCAACCAAAGTCCAAGAATGATCTCTTTCTTTCCAGCATTTGGTAGGGAAATATGTTGTGATTCTTAACACATATAGAAGCCAATAAGTAATGCTCAGCTACTGTCAACTGAGAATCATTTTACTTTTTCAAATAAAAAAGGAGATTTTAAGTATATGGTGGTTTTTATCAAACAAAATCAGAAGGATAACACTGCAATTGCCTTGACAGGAGCATTGATTTAAAACAGCCACTGAGAGTGTTATAAAAAATAAAATATCACTCCTACCCATCCTGTAATGCTCTCTATAGTGAAACAATGTAACTCTAACAGCAATTGCACAATATGGTACTAGATTAATACTCCCCTGAATAAAGGTGATTACATTTTTAAAAGTCTTTAAAATAGCATATTTTCCTGGTAATCTCCAATAATAGTTTTGCCTCACCATCTGTCTAGCTAAGTCCTGTTTCTTTTTTAAAGGCAAGGAGTATAAGCAGATGCAGATGGCATCAGAATCCAGGATATCTACAAAGATTTGCATGAGCAGAAGAGGCAGCACATGGCTAAGGTTACCACAGAGTGGATTTGCAAACCAAATTGCAAAACTATAGAGAAAAAAACCCAAGAGGCTGCACTATATATGTGGTATATGCCATGATTACACTAGGCTGTGGTGTTTCTTTTGCTATTAGGACATGTGTATTGCATCAAATATTAAATGCCTGTAGAGACAACATAAGGTACAGAAAGATACCTTTGTTTCCTGCAGTTTTTTAGATGCCCTAAGGGGTTAGAAGAACACTAGAATTCTATTGCATTGTTCACACAATCAGAAAACAAAGTTAATACATCATTCTTTCAAGAAATGTACTATATTTTCAGGATTTTACCCAGCAGGACTTCAAGCTTTTATAGCCTTATGTAAATTAATGTTGTCATGTAAATGGCAAACATAGTAATCTAATAAATAAAAATTAAATAAATAAATACTTCAGTCCATTTGTTCCATGATACAGCTATGTATAAATGAAGAACTCTGTTTCATGTTAATAATTTCTGGTCTTTTTTTTTTTTTAATCAAGCTAATGTGAACTTAGAATGTTTATCAGATCACAAGCACTTGGCCCTGGATGCTGTGTTTTCACCAGAACTTTAATATCTTCATAAAGATGTTATGGAACAGCTTGGAAAGCAGTTATTTTCATCACAGTTCATGAGATAAATGCAAACTAAATATTCACAGTAGAGCCTTTCATTTTTTATTGGAACTAAAGCTCTGGTGCATCTACAAACACCTTTTGCTCTAACAAAAGCAAATTTTTTTAGAACTCCTGATCTCTTTAAGCCATTCTGGTCTTGGATAATTTGCAGTTTGAAACACATATTTGTATTTCTTTCCCAGTAGTAATATCAATTAAGAAATTACTAAGCATGTATATGTCATGACATTCAAAGGTTAAATTCTTCTGTATTTATCCCATTAATCTCTGATCCGATAATATCTCCCTGTGAAAGGTTCATTGTAACACTATTTCTTCTCTCTTTTTTTTGTTAAAATTTCCAATGACATTACACATCAGTAACCATATAACTGTTATTTGTAGTCTGTTCTGATAGAAATCCCAACTTCAGGAACATTGAGTGGCATATGAAGAGCAGACAAAGTGTGTTTTTTTTCCTCTGAAAATAGGTTCTGTTGCCTTGAAAGTTGTGTGTGAGATATTTGGAAATTTTATCTACACTTCTTTTTAAAACAAATAGCTTTCTAGATGTTGAGCTCTAACTTTTGAGAGGATGAACTTTTGAGTGGTGACTCCCTGTAATCACCTTTGTGCTAGTATTCTGCAGGAGACACACTCTAAAGGACAGATGTTCCATTCCCAAAGAGGGAAGGACTCCCTGTATCTTATTTTTCTATTATTTATTCACAAAAAAATCAGCTATATTTTTAACTCTTCCATGATCCCCATGCCCTAAGGGAAGAGGATGTGGCCTGCTGCAAAAAGGATCACTCTTTGCTTGTTCTGTACTTACATTACATAAATCCCACGCTCTGGGGCTTCCCATGGACTCTAATGACCAAGAGGGGAGAAAGGGAGGAGGTGACTCCTGCTTTTATGGCTTTTGTGATTTCCTGTAGGTCAAGGAGATGGGACACAACTAAAATAGCCGTAAGAAAAGGTGTTCTGGCTATGAGAATTTGAGTTTCTTACAATGTAAGTAACATATTTTCCTCACACACGCCAAACTGAACTGGGCACAGAGTAGGAAGAGAGTTTTCCTTCATGATAGTTTGGAGGGAACTGAGAGTGTTTATTTCATTGAGCTGTAGTGAGTTCTCCATGGACCAGTAAGTAATTTTATTTACTGAATTTTAGTACTCTAGCATATTGGTCTTTCCTGTTGTATTTTCATGAGCAATTAATTCTTTCAGTTTTGGTCTTTCATTGCATTAAATGGATTCTGGAAATGGTGTTTTATCCTATAGTGTGTGGGGAGATGTACTGTAGAAATTGTTTGGATCCTTTGGAATTAGTCCTCAAGCACATTATTTCCTGTGACTTCAAGAAACTCAGAATGAGGGTTCTCATGGTGCTGTTCAGTCTTACATTCCTGCTGTTAAAAAAAAACTCCTGGAAAAATAAAAAATTCAGATTAAAAGATTAATTTGATGTAGCATAATGGGAGTAAGGAAGGGAAATTAAAATTAAAAAAAAGGTGCTACAGTCTTACTTCAAAATCAGTAGTATTTACTGAACTTCAAAGAAATTATCATAGCTCCTTTGCCAACACAAAGAAACTATCTTAAAGCAAACATAATAATAATTGTGATTTCTACTTGCCTAAAAACACCTAAATGTCTTCACTCAAGCATCAAAATTGCAGCAAAGAGAGCAGGGAAAGGTCCAGTGTCCAATTTTGTGTGCCATTTTGTAGATATGGGCTTCTACAGTATGGTAATTTATCTTCTAGATTAGATGTATATTTGGCCAAAAACTAACACACGTTACAGACTCTGGACAGTCCCTGGTCTTCTCTTTCTATGGACTACAGTATCACTGAGTAACAATAGATGATTTTCTGTTCAGAGTAATTTTTTCTTTTCCCTTTAATTGCAGATTACCTGAGAAAAGTTAAAATGTGACTTAAAAGAAAACAAATTTTCACACTTCTTTTTTTAGTTGTTCCATTACTGGTGGAAAGACTCTATAACATGGTGCCACATCAAGGAAATGGTGATTGTGCAGTAGGAGCACAGCTCAATTTTGCATTTTCATTATTATTTGTTTACATGATATGATCCCTTTCAAAGAATCACAAACAAGTAATTTAAATGAGATAGCATATGAAGGATAAAAATTACACTCATGCTTCTCAAAAAAAGGGTAAATAAATCTATACAATCTGCAAAACATCACCATACTGCAGATCTGTTTATCTAAGCATATGAAATTTTAAAAGTCCATATGTATGCAATGCCATCCTATTCCTCAGCACAGATGTTTGCAGGGAAAGAATACAGAATGACTTAACTGGGAATTCAGCTAACCCCTTGACTCTCATCCAAGTTGTTTAGCAGGTGACTTGCTAGGCCATCTGAGGCTTGAATTTCCTTTCACTTAATCTTTTCCTCTAGTAGGTTGCAGCTGTAGCTATGTGATGGGAGAGTTATATTTGAATCAGATATCAGATCCTATCATCAACCCAGATACTTTAGCTAAAGGAATAACATCAAGTCGAGTTTGTTGCTGTGCATTTCACATCTTCTTTTTTTTTTTCCTGAATACTGCAGGGAAAAATATGCATTTAAAAAGTAAGTACTATGTGATCTTCTTTGCAATCTTCTCACAAGCACTGCAGGAATCATTTTTGTGTTTGAATTTTGGTATTAAAAAATCTCTACAACTCTAGGGCAGTGAGAGTAACTGAATAATGTTATTGGAAGTTTACTATTCTGCTGTATTAGATACTTTGTCAGATCTGAAGCTCTATAAAAACTAAGCTGTAACTAGCTATCCACAGAGAATTTTTCCAGTTTTACACAATCTACATCAACTTCCTTTCTTTTCTCCAAGGAAGTTCATGTTAGCTGACTATGTAGGAATGCATGGGAAAGCCTAACTGATCTTCATATGAGTAATACATGCAGTGGGAATTACTGGCCAATTTAATATTTTGATATGAGAGGTAGCACAAAGCATTTGTAATTGAATTTGTTCATATCAGGGGTGAAATCTAAGAAGCAGAGTGCAAATTTCCAAATGCACCTGAACGTAGAGTCTTTCATCATCCTTTAGTTCTCCGTTTTCCAGATATGAACTGAATTCTGACAGCATTTTATAGTTTCCAATTTGCAATAGTTTTCAATAGAATCTGCAAAACTACATGCTGTGGGCTTGCCTCCCATCCTGTATTCTGTACTTGTCACCATGGATGGCAGAAAATTATCTAGATAGGGTAGTATCCTCTTGGGTTTGTCTCCAACTGCTTGCCTTGGTCTCTCTTCCTGCTGTGAGTTTTCAGATTCCCTATCTGTTCTTTTGAGTCTTCTTGTCCAATTAGAGCAGAATATGGATTTTTAAAAATGTGCTTGCAATAGCATTAGGGAATCCTATTGCTAGCATTTCAACTTATTTGATTCCTTAGTTTATTCCTTACTTTTTAGCAATAAGAATAGTGAGAAAACAAACAAGTCTGAAATAACACATTTGTTCTCCAGTCTGCAGCTCAAGCTCTCATCTGTGTTTTTTAAGGATAAGGAACTAAAGCAAATGGTTTCCTGCAAGTTGCACCTAATTACGAAAGTGTGTTCAAGTGGGAGGAAATAAAATGTGTGCAGGCTTTGTCCACAGAGGCACAGCATGAGGTGATATAAAAGAGTAGGAGCTCTGTGATGTATAGTGTATCTCAGCAACACAAGCAAATCACAGTCATTTTCCAGGGGCTGTATTGTGAAGGAAAGTAGGCAAACAGAACTGCTGAGACAAACATTCAGCCAACTGGACTTGTGTGGGTAGACACAGGTGGTTGTTGGCTGGTTGTGATTTCTGTTACTTATTTGAAGTGGCACAGAAGAGCTGCAACAAATTATAAAGCTTGATTTTAAATAGGATCATTTGATGTGTCTGTGTGATGTGGGAAATGGAAATTAAAAGCATTGCAATGCTTCTCTGGAATGGCACTAAGAGCACATGAAATTCTAAAAACCTCAGATGCATTCAGCTATGTGGATTAAACCTGAAGTGACAGTTACCTTTCCAAATATGTGATTATATTCTTTGAATGTGCTCCTGAACAGAACAAGGATGTTGACACCAGATCTCACATCGCAGGGTGAGCCTGGTCCTCCTACCTTTGAGGCCATTGACAAAGCTCCCATTGACTTCAGATGCACAGCATTGTGGCCAGTACAGAAAAATGTCCTTTCTGAAGAGCAATGTTTTTGGAAACTGTAGATATTTGCATCCCCAGGCTACACAGTCAAAACAAATGGTCTATTTACATTTGATTTGTGGCAATGTTTTTCAAGAAGGTTGTTCTCCACGTGTTGGAAATTTATTCTGTCAATGGCACTCTCAAATTTTGATGGAGAGTTTCATAAAAGATAAAAGTTTGCAGTATTCCTGGGTGATCCCCTCTTTTCTGATAAAGTTCAAAAAGTCACCTAAGATAGACCAAGATCTTTGTTAAGCTCTAGCCCTTACCCTAAACTCTTTCCTCTCCTTATGGCAAGTACCATTCCAACTTTTCTTTGCACTTCTCCAGAACTGAGAGTATGTATATAAATATCATCTTATCTTCCAGAAAAAGATTGTGAAAACCATTATGTTTCTACTTATCATAACATCTGTATCAACACTGAGCAAGATTCATGTGTTAACAATTAATTCAGTGGCCAGATGTTCCTATGTCAGGGACTTCTGAGAATGGAGTATAGGGTAAATAAAGGATACATTAGGTTACAGAGGGAATGAAAGTATTGTATTTTTTGCCAAGTGATATTACAGTGAAGTCTTAAGTATGGATTAGACTTCAAGGATATGTTAAAATGCATTTCTGAAGCAAGACTGAAGCCTTAATTTCTTTGTAAAAAAAGGTGGGTTTTTTTGCAGAATATTCACACATTTTAACGTTTCTCACTTAGGTACAATCTGTCTTAAACACTGCATGGAATAACAGTTTCTGTAGTTATAAAGGAAGAATATCCAGGAAGACTAATGACCTACACTATATATTGTACATTCTGTGGAGCATTAACTAGTATATGTTAACAATTGATATTATCCACTTTTCAATAAGTTCCATGTGGCTCTTTCATAAGCAGGCTAAAGTAATGAGTGTAAGACAGATGGAAAATAGCTCAAAACAGAACAATTCAAGAACTTTTTCTATGCCTGTCCCAGAATGCTGGGTAGAATGGGCAATTCTGTAAGGAGAAGTGACCATAGAACCAAGACTGAAAGCAAGGCAGACCAGGCCATGTCTTCATCATCACAGGTCTCATGGTGTAAAGAGACCAGTGGCTGCCAAACAATTCTGTATTGATAAGGCAGAACTGAGGTAAGAAGGAGTGTGCAAAACCAATGTCACCATCACACAAAGAACAGAAAGATATTTGAGGAAAAATGTCCCCAGTGATGGTAGCCATGCAGTAGAAGAGAGTCCAAGAAAGCATGGTAGTTCTTTAGCTAAAGATGAATTTTAAAGTAGTTACTGTGGCAAAGAAATTAAATTTTATCTTCAGCTGGAATCAGGAGGATTACCTCTTTTTGACTTGTGCCAATGTCTCAGTTTAGGAGCAGTGTCCAGTTCTTAAAATTCCATTGAAGTGTATCTTTGCCAGACAAATACCCAGAAAATCCAGAAGACAGCAGTAAAACCTGAACATTTTATTTCAGAATCTTAAACTGTGTGCAGTGGTTGACACTGGGAAAGAGAAAAGGGTGTTATAAAATTCTGACAATAGATGAAAGATATAGTTAGAAGGCAGCGATCAGGCATTTTCCAAATTGCTCTTCTTGCATAAAGAAGAATTTCTTTGTAGTGAAGAGGGCTCATTTTAAGCAGAAGAAAAAACATTCTAATTCTGCTCTTTTTTGTGAGCAGAGTTTGAACAAACAGGCTGGAGAAGCAGTAGATTCCTCTTCTCAGGAATTTTGTCAGGGCAGGTTTAGGCTAGCATCTGCCAGGGAAGTTTTCCCACTTTTCTGTGACTGCATTGAGGAAAGAGGTGAAAAACTAAAGACTATAGAGAGAAACTTCAAACAAAGTTAGGGATAAAACATACCAGAGGGAGAAATGGAAGTTAAAGTATGCATCAGGGTTAAAAATTATGATGAATGAAGCAGTGAAGTTTCCTGGGGGTAGGGTTTCACTGTTTTATTTTGTATGTAAAAAAGTAAAATTTTCTCCTGCTCCCTTAAATAAAAAAGTACTTTGCAATTCTATAGTGTCTTCATCTTAGGATTTCAAAGAACTGTAATGAATTAAGCCTCTGAGTTCTCCTCCAAGCAAGATAGATGGGCTCCAAGTTCTTCCCTTTATATCTCAGCCTGGCTACCTACATTTGAATGTCATTGTTTTCCAATGGAATGAAGAAACATGAGTAATGGAGGAATGAATATCTTTCAAATTGAATACATGAAAGCATAGCTTTTGCAAAGGCAGTTTTCCCATCCTGACACTTAATGCAGAGACAGTGACCCACATGCATTCAGAATGGGGCTGACAAAAATTCCGTTAACTGCTTGATTTCAAATCAACAGCTGACTTCAAAAGAGAAGAAGTGTCACAAATATTTTTTTGTAATAAGGGAGTATTGCCACATTCTCTCATTAATATGGTAAATAGTCATATTGTGCACATTTTAACACGCGTCTCCTTTGAAGTCTGGCTTCAAAGTAGGCAAGTAGAGCTACATGCTTTTGCTTTAAACATCAGAGCAGGGAGCATTCTGCACTTCTGCCTCTTCATCTACTGGTCTCCTGAGCTATCAATCTTTCAAAAGCAAAATATCCCTCATCACAATGCCACTAATTCACAAAATGCTGAGATGTTTATTATTACTAAAAAAAATGAATGTTCCATTATGAATAAATACAGGCAGATGGAAGAGATACTAAAAATAGAATCTCCTATAACATAACAGGACTTTTTCATTAAGATAATTCCATGTGACTGTAACAGGAGCTGGTCAAATGCTGGATTTGTGGATGCATGGGGTATTTTGGTATTTTTGAAAGCTTTCACTCCTAATTGGTATGTCAATGGTAAAATCCTGACATTTTCTACAGAAAAGAAATACAAACAAGGTTTTGTTTATGAAACAACTGATTTCTTTCTCTCTCTTTCCTGATTCACCTTTCCCTCCTTCAGCTAGCAAAATTCCTGAAGAGGCATAGCAGCTGGTTTGAGAAACTTAGGGTCAGGAGCATCCCTGAGTCTTCTGGAGCTGAAGTCTTCCCCTAGCAGAGTGCTGGGACAGAAGTGGACCTGGGAGATTTGTCACAAGGTTCAAAATGAACTCCTGCTATGTCAGTAGCCCTGTTCAGATCTCACAGTGATGCCCTGGTTCAACCTCCTTTAGGACCACAGCCTGGAAAGGAGAAAGTCCTCAGCCCTGTGGCTTGTCTGTACAATTCAGGTCTCAAGAAAGATGGGGTTTCTTGGCAATCTTCTTAGCAGACATGATTTGGAAAGGTAGGCTCATGGTGTCCCAACAGCCTGCCAGGGCAGCACCTGGAAGTCAGCTAGTATTTTGGGGGGAAATGATCAAAACTGTAATATCAATGTAAAATAAAATGTGGGTTTGGACCCACTTTATTATTCATGTTTCTGCACTATAGTATATGTCCATAATATATTGGTTTTGTAATATCCCTGGCATTCCTGACCAGCTAAAAAGATAATAACAAGATTCATGTATGTTATTAGTATTCACTGCTTATGATCAACACTCAAGCCTAAACCCCTTTTTATTTTTAGCTTCCAGTCAGCTTTAATTCTTCCTTCCTCCTTTTCCTTTATGCTACGAATCTAACTGGTATCCCTTTAGCATTTTTGTCTGTGTCTGAGTGAATTCAGCATTTATTTGAGTGCTGTTGATTCACTGATAATGCCAATGACAGTGTGCTAAGCTGGAACAAGCAGCTCTACCAGAAAACTCCACCCTATGAATCATTAATAGGACTTGTTGTAGTTTGCCCCTGAGGATGACAAGCATTCATGTGTGCTGTGTGAATCATCTCCTTGCTATGATGTCTGCCTCTGAAAGCTCTATGAGCTTTCAGATTTACCAGATTCCTCTATATTAACAGTGTTATAATTACCATTATTATTGTTTGTGTTGTTATTACTGTTTTTATGGCTGCCATTATTCCATTTAAGAAATGCACACAGACAGTTTGTGGCCAGTTATTCAAGTCAGATCTCTCCATTAAGTGGAAAATATAAGGAGAAAAGCAAGGTTAGAAATCTGTATCTCATTGTGTTGAAGATCACAAAATTACACCACAGAACTTAGTGGAAACCTGGACTTCTTTCTCTACCTCAAAAAGAGACAATTATGTAGCTCTCTTAGTATGCTATTTGTTTAACAGATGAAGATCATGAAAGTACTGAACTAGTTTAGACTCTTGAGAAGCTGGCATAAGAAATGGAGCTGAAAGCTATCTGATGAGATCCCTACTTCAGGACTCTCATTTATTTTTTGTCTCCAGTACTTAATGCAACATTTATTTGTGAAAGAAGAAAAAAAAGGGCATCTAAAATGATTGTACTCATTTGTGCGTTAAGGCATTGATTTGCTTGAGATTTATGCATCAGAATGTCATATATTTAAAGGTGCTCTGATGTTTTATACAACAAGGAAGTACCATTGTATGAATACCTAAATAGCTCTTTCCAGCTTGTGTTACACAAAGGCAGCACACAGAGTGTGCCATGAAGCTTTATTTTGCTTTGAAGCTCTCTTTAGTGCAGTGAGAACAGCCAGAAGATGGAACAGCTGGACACACCCTGCAACTTCACATTAGGCAGATTAAACACTGCTCATCTTAGAATCATAGAATAGTTTGGGTTGGAAGGGACCTTAAAGATCA
>VZTY01011546.1:51697-90544 GCA_013400935.1 Turnix velox
TCTCGCCAGTGCTGAGTAGAGGGGCAAAATCACCTCTCTTGACCTTCTGGTCACACTCCTCTTGATGCAACCCAATCCATCTTAACTCAACCTGCTTGAAATGGAGCATCTCCCCATAATGCAGGCCTGTTGCATCTTCATGGAAGACCTAATGCTCTTAACTGCCTCTGCCTCAGCTGCCATTAATGTGCACGAGAAAACAAAATGGAGAAGACAGATAAAGTACGTGACAGCAGAAAAAAAAAAAGATAAGAAAAATGAGAATTGTCTAGCTGAAAATAGGACAGTTAGCTTTTATGAAGGTTGAGATGGAGAGCATTGTTACAGAAGTGCAGTGCAGTAATGAAAACACCAGTTAGTCATAGAGAAAATTCTGTGCTTTTGATCATGCTGAGTTTGTGCACCACAAGATTTCGGTAAAAAGGCTATCAGCTATTTCTTCAGTGTCTGACCCAGCCATTATAGTTTTTTCCTGCTGGTTCTGCAAGAATAGTGCTGAGGAAGTGGCATAGCTAAAGAAAAGGAGGGAATCAATGTGTCCTTTAGCCATACCTAAGGGGCTGTAGATTCTGTCAAATAAATAACTAATTTTTAATTATTATTATTATTTGCAATCTGCTTATTTGGTAAACAAAAGGCTCCCTTCTGTCATCTGGATTTCTGTAAATTTGGAAAGGTCCAGAGTATACATGAGCCCTTAGTTATGGCACTTCAGCTACAGCAGCAAATTTGCAGAAAAGGATTAGACTGACTGATGTAAAAGATGAATTTCTGATTACTGGAAGCACATGAAGTAAGTGTAAATGCCAGGAACATGCTTGTGCCTAAGGAGAATTGTGAGGTGGTGAGAGTAGCATTGACTCAGCTGCCCTTGTAGCTACTTGTTGATTAAGGTGGTCATATGAGGCTACTCATTTGAAGGAAAGCACCAAGCTAGCTAAGTATTTTCAAGGAGGGCAACTCCATTCTTTTTGTTTTACAGGAAGGGTGAGGGAAGGAAGAGGGCTGAAAACATGAGCACAAGTTGTCAAAATACAGCAATTTCTTGTGCTATAGTAAGGCTCTAGAAAGTTAACCTAAGTATTTTGGGCTCTCATTCAAATTGAATTGGCTTCGTGACTTGGAAGGAAAGCACTTCTCTTTCAGAGGACTTCAGTGAGCAGCAAAATGACAACAAACTCCAAGCACCTGCCAGCCCCAGGGATCCTGTTGCTCTTCCTGATAGCTGCAGTGTGAGGGGTCAGGCTCTCATCTCACATCCCTGCATCTTCCTCCTCCAGATGAAACAAAGGAAAAAAGTCCCCTCCAATTAACTCAGAATAAATGTTGTAATTCCACTGGATCTTCTGTTAATACAGATTGCCTTGTGGAGGGGCTAAAAAACAGCAGAAAGGCTACAATTACCAAGTTAGACATTTGTAGGGGACCTTGCCCTTTCCATCTCCACATGTTAGCTTTCCATCCTCTAACATTTCACACACTATAGCTGCAAAGAGAGAACTTTAACGTGCTGTGCCAATTATGGCCACCTGCTTAATGTATGTAAAAACTCTGAGGGCCCATCTTATCTTGTGTAATGTAAAAATATATTTAATAAGGAATCTGAAATATTGGCATAGACTTGAATCAGAGCACAGAGGAAGATAACAAAACCCAGAAATGCTTCATGGTAATTCAATATGTACTATTTAAGAAAACCATGTGGTTTAGAGTTAATCACACAATACTGAAGCAGCATGGACTAGCATGATATTAAGGTGAGGAAACTCATTTATCCACAGTGTGCGTAGCAAGCTAGAAACATGCAGGGTGCTTTTTGTGTGCTTCTAGTGAAAGAACCAAGGCACTAAAAATATCAGATTTAAAACAAGCAAAAGGAAATGCTTTTTACACACATGATTAAACTCAGGAATTTACATCCTCATGTCTTTTTTGCTGTCAAAGGTTCACATAGGTTGGAAAATCAATCACAGATTGTTAGGGGGAAAAAAAAGGAGTGAAGCACATTAGGTGCAATCACACCATCTGTGACTCAGCTGGTCATGAAGAATGGAAAATTATATGGGAGTGTTCTGTTCTCCTTCCTCAAGTGTCTGCTAATGGTCACTACCAGCGACAAGACAGTTGGTTAGCTGGATCTTCTCAGCCCTGTGTGACATTCATCAGCCAAAATTCAACCTAGGCTTCACACAGGAGCCAGATGGCTTTTAAGCTGCTGGGGCTGAGCAGGAGAATTTAGCTTTTAAAGTTTTAAAACATTTTATACCTAACAAAGGTATATACTTCTATAAAGGAATACACTTCTATAATTAACTCAATTTTTATCTAACATTACCTTGAATAAAGAGATTTAATAAAGGATTCTGTACGTTCCTCACCACTTGTCATTCAGTATTTTCATCCCAAAGGAAATTAATCTGTGTGTGTAAGGTTCAGATAAATCACACATGGAGGTGTAGCAAGGTGATTCTTACTGACATAAAATTGTTATTGCATTGGGCGTGAGGGAAACACTTCCCTTTTGTGTGGAAATGTTTACTTTCTATATTTACATTAAATTACAGTATGTCCTCCTGCTGTGAAAAATATTAGAGAACGCTCCAATGAATCAGTGAGAAAAGAACTGCTTGGAGTTCAGAGCACAAACTGGAGTCTATGCTTCACAAATTTGAGAAGCAGAGAGTTCTGAATTGCCATTTTTTAAGCTTTATATTTTTTCCTTTTCATCCTTTTGAATTTTCTTCAATTCCTAATAGCAAGTTATGTGGCTTATTGCATATGGAATAAGTTCCTGGTAAACAGCTTGCTGGAGAACATGATGCAGGCAACAGAGTATTTTTTTCCAACTTTATTCAGTAGGGTCATGGTGGCTCTGGCTTCAGTTCACTGCAAGCTCGCATTTTTCCATATCATGTCACCTAAAGAATTCTACATGGAACACATCCTACACAAATTGTAAATGTCATTGCACAAGCTTTCTGATGCCTAGATTTGCAGAAAACTTACTCATCAAGAAAACACTTCCCTCTTGGAACAGTTAATATCTCACCTTTCTTCCAGATTGTGTGACAAAAGAAGTCTCACATTTGAGCAAGTTGGAGATTGTTTGTGATGTGATTGGAGCAGGCACTGACTGAATTACAACTGACATCCAAAACAGACTTTGAAAATGGAGAAATCCATACAACTAGAGGGAATTAGAAGGTGATGGTGATGATGATAGTGATTTAGAGAATGGTGATGATGACAACTAGAGTGGCTTTAGTTAAATGGGCATTTTGAGCCTAGAGTGTTCTTTCAATCTATTTTATACGAGTTAAGTTTGTAGCTCACAGACTGGGCAAAACATTCTCACAATAAAAGTGTGATAACGTTAGACTAGAAAATTATGAACATATGTTAAGACAAATAAAAAATCTGTATTGATTTTAAAATTTATTTAATTTTCCAGGTACCTTCTTCTCTTTGCTCTTGCTGACATATTTTTTAGTTAGCAAGGTTATTCTTAGATGAAAAGATATGTTATGGTAAGAAGCTATATTTTGTTGTATTTTCTCTTGGAAGCACACGTAAATAGTTATCATAACAGAGAAGAAACAGTAAAAAATATCAGACTTCAGTATTTTAATGTTTGGGAAAAGGGTTTTGATTGTCTGAGTAATCTACACTGGGTTTTGGGTGTTTTTTTGAATTTCAGATGGACTAAAGAGCTTTTCTGTTGCATGTTATTATTACTCTATGCTTCAAGTTAAAGACAGCAGTCATTTTCATTAATCCAAATAACTTACCAAAATTTAAGCTAAAGTAATATTAAAATATCATATAGTTTTCTGATGGACTTTAAGGCGTGATTTACATGATCTTAGTTTACTTTTCAGTGTATTGTGTTTGCTGGTCCACTAAATAAGTAGAATTTCTTCTTGGATACCCAACAGATGAACCAAGACAGAAGGACAATGAAGATTACTGTAAAACTTACAGTGGTGATGTCTCATTTATCAGTTTATGTTCAAAGCAAAAACTTATGAAATATTCCTGTGATGTTTCCAGAGACTTTTATTATGCAGATTTATTCATTGCTATGTAGTATGTGGGATCATTTCCATTACAGCCATGAGAAATGTGAATCTTGGAAAGAAAGAATATTACAATAAATATTAAAACATTTTACCACTGTTCTGACTTGCATTGCTGACTTTTCCAGCATCTTCTGGCATATCAACTGCCATTCAATCCTCCTTATGCACCTCTGGCAAATCAGTCCCCCAGGAAGTGTTACAGTATGAGAGAAACTATAAAGAAAAGAATGGAGGAGGATGAGTTGTGTGGAGGAAGGTAGATTTATATCAGTAAATTACAGTAGGCAAAGTGAATAATGTTCCTCATAAAATTAAATCAGGCTGTATGATTAACAATGGCCTTTTAGAATTGACATATTAGACAACAGATTTTGTACCAGTGTTAGCCTATGACTTAAAACCATGAAAAGAAGAAATGAGCAATAAAAAAGGAGCTAATTCAACTTGGCTGAAAATTATTATGAAAAGCTCTGAAAGATTTGCTAAATATTTTCTAGGGTTTCAAAAAAATTACAATAGATCCACTTATAGAAATGCATATGACAAAAAAATCCAAGTTTGAAATATTGCTATGGAATAAAATTATCCATACACAGTAGGGGTTGCAATATATTTTCAAGTACTAATCAAGGCACACAGTTCCATATGACTGTCACAGTTAGTTTTTGCTGGCTCAAATAAGGACTAAGCAAGAGTTACTATGACAAAGTAATTTGTAAAGTGGTCTGTAGTCTTCTGTAAAATCCATGCATCAGACACAAAAAGTCTTGCTCCCTAGGGGACACTGAAAAAAAAGTAATTTTGATTCTTGAATTGGACACTGGGTGACAGGTTTTTTCCCATAAACTTTTGAGTAATTTTTATTAGTACCATAGAAAAAGCTCTATGAGTATACATGCAAATCTGAAGTATCTAACACATATAAATGTATCTATTTTATGTTATAGTTTTTGTAGAAAATATTTTCCAGAGTTGGTGAGGTCAAACATCTTACATGCAAGGAAAATTCCTATCCTAAAGTACTCTGTTCAACTTAAGACCATTAATTGTCTATTAATCTTTAAAATAAAGCATTAAACTTTTACTCAATCAGTGAATACCTGTTTTAATACTCTAAGAAACTGAAATCTATTTGCTTTTGCACACAGTTCCATTGTCTTAAGTGTGTCATATGAAAGCACATTGCTTGACAGACTGAGAACCACCTCTCCTGAAGCTGAGAATTTTATCTCTCCACCTGTTAAAATTTCTCTTACAGTTAAAAAAGAGATAAATCTTACTTTAGGCTTTTTTTTTTCTCTTTCTAAATCCAGCATGAGTCTGGAGAACCCTTAATAAAATCATGTTTCTTGTGTTATTTCTAGCAATGTAATATGTTAACATTTAGTAAGCTCTGAAGTATCGATCACCTGCCTGAAGAAATGACTCAAAGTTCATTGCCTTTGCAATGATTCTTATTTGATTCCTGACACTGAAGAGAACATGGAGCTGGTTTCAACTGCTGGGAAAGACTGCAGAATACACTGCATTTCATACCTTCCTGCTCTCAGCCTGGCAATCTTCTGTCTGTAAGTTTTAAAACATCCCTTTGGAGGAAAGAGTCATGAAGGCAGATCTAAAACAGTATTTGCTAACTTGGAAAGTTCAAACATGTTTTAGAATACTGCTTTCTTTCTGCAGTATAACTGGAAGAGATTAATGTGATAAGTATGGTATACTTCCAGTACTTTTTTGGCAGGAAAGGATAAAAACTTGATTTTCACATTTCTGCTCTCAAAAGAAAACAACAATGCTATCAAATCTTAAATTTTCAGATCATCTTCAAACGTCAATAAATGCCACTAAAATTTTAAACGAAATTTGCTTTGTCTAAATTCATGTAACCCCGTAGGGCTCAGGAGATCTCTGTCTGTCTCCACAGGCTATATATGATACATCTAAAATACCTCTAAAATAAACATCCAAAATAAATTACAGCAGGTTATATACTTGTATTTCTTTTTATAGTCTTTTCAGAGGAGTTATGTTAGAGAATTTAAGTGTATGTATTAAGAGAAATGCTACTTTGTAATTTCCTTCATACATTCTCCTTTGTTTTTGAGATCTACTAACTAATTTGAGTCAGTGTATTAGAAAACATTGCCCCTGTTGTATTAAAACTTCCACCTTGCTTCAATATTGGTTCCATCTCTCTATGCTTTCTGTAGGGGATCAGAATTACTGATGAATACTGTTGAAATCAAGTTTTTCACAGCTTTCTCAAGGAAGGAAGAAATGGTCATCACTAGTTACCTGGCTCTTCAGGGTACCCAAGTAGGGACAGTGACTAGAAGGAGACTATTTACAGGTTTGGAATTTGACAGTGAGGTTAAGTGTTTCTCAGAGGTGGAATCACAGCTTTAATATGATGATTCCAAACAACTAGGGAAAGAAGGAATCAACTGTCTATGGTTTATTATTTATAGGCCTTAGGGACCCATCTCATAGTATCCCATGGACAATATGGAAATGTGTCTACTAAGGTTGTAAAGGAGTGGTTAATATGTTTTGAGAAAATTTCCTTTATATACTAAAAAAAAATAATCACAATCAAGTACTCAGAAATCATTACAGCATTAATAAATTTAGATTTGAATAGCCTTATTTATTTTCCCCAGAGCTAAAGTGTCCACTTGTGTCTGATATGCCATTTACTAAGAATTATCCACCATCTGTAAACTTAGGACTTGATCCAAGGATTTCCATCAATAGCAGGGGACTTATATCAGGCAGCTACTGCTATGAATTCTGAAAGCTGCCTACATTGAATTCTAATCCTTCAAGATTTAGAGACGTGGATATTTTGAAGGGATTTGACTAGAAAACCTTGTGACTGGAATCACTAGGATTCCAAGAGTACATACTTGTATTCTTCAGTATTATTTAGTCCTATTTTATTTGAGCTTTTGAAAGTAGCTTTTTCAGAAAGCAGTGCAAACAGAAATAATAAAAAGATGATATCTTCTTTTTGTCTTATTTAGTACATCAAATAAAAACTTCTGTTTAAAGCTGGATGTATTTGGAAAGGTTATGTGCTCTTCAGTTGGTATAGTTGTGTATCAAGTCAAGGGATCCACATTTCACAGTTCAGATGTGATGTCCTGAAGCATAATGACATGTCAGAATTTAAAGAGAAGATGAGTTTCATTATTCCAATTCCACTCTTCATAAAAGTAATAAATGAGAACACAGCATATAAAACACCGAATTTATCATTTCCAGTGTTGTTTCTACCAGCCCTAACATTTTCTTCCACCATTAATTAGCATTCCTTGATCATTCTTTGTCATGCCAGCTTGACATCTAATTATATGAAAAATTTCAATGTAGTGAAGTTTGATACCCATGCTTATTTTATGCACATCTTGCCCAGAGGAATGGGATTTTGCCTTCTTCCAGTGTCTCAAAAAGTAACTGAAATTAAACTAAGCCTAATTATGAAATTAAACTCATCTCTTTTGAAATAACAGAATTGCTGCAAAATATCAGGACATATTTACACAGGAGCTTGCAAAAAGAATCTACTTTCTTTCTAGATTGGCTTATCTGGCTCTTTGCACATAAAGAAAAAATAATACAAATGGAACATTGGGTGATTAAATGTGGAATAATGTTCAGGAAGAATAAGTGAATGTTATTTTGCTCCAAATGGAAAAATGTGTTCAATCAATAGTGTACTTGATTATCACCTGAATAAGAAAATTAATTTAATGAATTTTCTTCAATAAGAACTGTCCTCATTGCCACAAGCTTTGATGGTCCCAAAGCCTTTAGTTTTGATCAAATTCTTTGTGATTATTGCTGGTAACTTTGAAGATATTATTTTTCCACAAAGATCTGAGAAAACGCTGGTTTTGAGGGGACTGCTCATAGTTATGGTGTAAAGCACATAGAGTTTTGTTATTGTTCCTTATGTCATTCACTACATTTGATTACATTGCATTCTTTCATGTTTCAGTCATCCATCAGTCTTTTAAAGAGTGGTAGTAGAATGGCTAGCACAGAACTTGATTTATGAGTCTTAATTAACAAAGAATTAAAGAAAAAGCAATTGATGCAAATCAACAGGGGTTCAGGAAAAGGAATCATATCAAATTAACTTTCTGTCTTTTCTGAGGAGATTAAACGTTTGGCTGGTAAAGATAATGGTGTTCATGTGGTATTATTAGACTTTTGATTTCACATCATATGCCTTTTTGATTAAAGAATTAGAACAATGTGCTATCAACCTAATAAAAAGATTTAAACCTGTTAATAAAGAGATTTGGATATCAGATTGAAAATGACTAGACATCAGTGAGTGGCTGTTTCTGAAAAATTCTCAGAGAATTTGATTCTTCATCTCTTTCTACATTGTCAGTGATCCAGAAAGTGAACACCAAGAAAGATCTCCAACAAACTCTGCAAATGGCAGAAAGCTGGAAGAATACTGTGCTTAACAAAAGACAGCTTACCCATCTAATGATGCCAGGAAGTCTAGCTTGGTCAACAGCACCACCACAGACAAAATACCAGCTTTACTTTTCCCAAAAACACACATCAAGAAAACAATAACAGTATCTCATGATGAGTCCTAAAGATGCAGCTACTCTGAAAAGGACTCAAATGTCATGACAGAAAGTTGTCTTCATCAATATAAAGAAAAGCTCATAGTTTTTAAAATACAGATTAGAAAAGTCTAGCTAGATGACCTCTCATAGTTCTAAACTGTACCCAAAAGTTATTTGGATGTGGTCCAATTAGTATATATTTAAAACATACAGATAAGTGTCTGATGGAGGTGAGTGATCAATCATCTGCTAAGACTGCCAGATTAAATGAGATGGCTAGAAGGACTGAGCTTCTTATACATGAAAATGAGAATATTAATACTAAAATACTAGAATAGTAAAGTAGTACTTTCTGATTGATGGAAAAGTTGGTGATTTGGGAATAGTATGCCTAGAACTGGTAAACATGCTTCAAGAAATGTGTTGATAAATACCAGAGGGTTCAGAGAAAATCCACAGTAATTATTAAAGGTCTGAAAAAAGCTAAAGGTATGTGAAAAGCTTAACCTAGCTAAAGAAAGTTGAGTAACATGCCTACAGAATCAGAATATATACAGAGGAAAGTGCTGACAGCAGATTGTTGTTCAGTTAATGAACAAGTGGATAACGATCCAATTAGTGGAAGCTGAAACTAGAAAAACTCGTGTGACACAAAGGAGTGCACATATATATATTTTTTTTTAATTATGAGTTTAAAGTAACTTTCAGAGTATAGTAATTGATTTTCTCTTCACAGCAATCACATAGCAATTCCAGATCAAATGGTTTTCTCAATCATACAGTTTGTTTATACACTGGTTTCCTAGCATGGGCATAGCTGTAATGTCTTCTGAACCACCACAAAGATTTGTAGTTTGGATGATTTACACCAAAGTCTTTAATACAGACTAGGTTTTCCTGCTGTGTTTTTATCACTATACTCTTCAGTATTTGAATCAAAACACAGAGACCACAGTACACTACACATCACAACAATGCTGTTTTTTATAGTAGTGTGGATTAATTCTGAACTGAATCAAATTATAAGTTTAATATGATTACAATTGAAATGTTTTCTTCTTTTTATTTTAACATACTGTAGAAATATTTTCATAATTTATATCTAAAAAAAATCATAAAAACTTCTCACCATTACTGTGTGTGAATAAAGAAAATTTGCTCTGATTTATGGCTGAATTTTCCAGGGGCTATATGATACAAAGAATAATCTCTCAGTTTTGACTGATGTACTTTTCTAGAAGTGTGTGCACAGCAACTATCTAAATCTGACTTTATGTAATAAGCAAAACGTAGACATGAGAGAGATTTTAAAACTAGATATTTTAAATGAATGTGCTTATGCATAAAGCAGCATAAAAGATCTTGAAATCTGCTTGGATCATAGTTCAAAGAGACAGAAAGTCCAGGTCACAAACTGCATGAAGCAACTGGACATACTGCTAAGTCCTCTTAGCCCCCACAACTGAGTAATCTCCTCAGAATTGTTTATTGACTACATGAAAGGCTCATGCAAAGTCCTGAGCAAGGAGTCCCCTGGAATCATTTTGCAGAACACTAACTGGGCAGGGATGCTCCTTACAGACAAACAGGTCAGACAGCTGAGCTCTAGCACCCAGGACTGTGCTTAACATACAAATGGAGATGTGGTTTTGGGAGAACAGGACCCTGGGACACTGTTTAATTTAAGGAACAATCTAAATGTAGTGGAAAAGTGCTTATGGAAACATAAAAATAATTAATTTCCAAACTACTTCAGAAGCCTGCAATCCTCACTTGAGCATCAGTGAAGGCATTAATTAAGAAAAAGAGCTTGTCATTTCACTCCAGTGCACATTAGCTTTGTCTATCAAATATTCCTAATGGTTGTGTCTGTGTAAAGGCCCACAGATGGCTCAGCAATGAGGAGGAGGAACAGGAAAACACATAATCTCTAAATGTCAGAGAAGAATAAAAGCCAGCTAAACAAACCAAACTAAATGCTGACAATTGACATTACCCCGCAGCAAAAAGATCAGTCCCTGCCTTTGCAGTAAGATTATAATGTTGAGAGGGTTTTTTTTTTTATGTTATTAATGTTGATCACCCCAGGAAGAGAGCTTTGCCAAAGAAGGAAAGAAAGAAAGATCACCATGAAGAGTGCCAAGCTGCAAAAAATGAATTCCAGGATTTTACTGACCAGAGTGCTCAACTGTAGCCAGGGCCCAGAAGAGTAACTTCATGCATAAATTTAGGACTGGATGTTCTCAAAAAAGTGAAATTTATGGGTTTCATTGAAGCACAGCCTACAAGTCATGGAAAAAAGAATGTGTGGTTAATAACTCCCATTAATACTTTACCAAACAGCATTTAGTAAGGGGTCATTGTATGTTTTTCTACTTCTTTATACCTTATTCATTGGAATTGAGTTAATCTGAAGAGACACAGAAGAAAAATAACAGTCTACCTTTGTCACACCAGTAGAGGCCAGTAGAGCAGGGGATTTGGAGGAATCTTGCATCCCATATCAATGGTGTGGGGTGTAAAATTCAGGATTCAGTAGAATGTCACAAAAGGACTCAAAATCTGAAAAGGGCTTTCAGAGGTCCTTTAGATATTTGCCCTGTTTTCATCTAATGGCATTGCAGGAGTACACTCAGTCTCATCACATCATAATCAGATGTGAAATGACTTAATATAGTGTGAGTGACTGCAAGTGATGCATCCATAATGCTGTCTGCATGTGAAACATTTACAGAGACTGTGCATTTGTTATTCACTTTGGGAATACTTTCTTATTTGTTCTTCTTAAGCCACAAAGAGATCATCAAATAATTGGTTACTTAGCTACTTCCAGTTATCTAAATGATGTTGTTTTATTGCCTTGAGTGCCAAGCTAATTATTATTAGGGATGTGAGAAAGTATTTCCCAAACTGCAAAATGGTTTATATAAAATTCTGGTAAAAATGAACAGCTTCTGATAACTCCTCATTTACAGGCACTCAGGGAAAAGAAAAAACACAAAAACCTTGCCTGGTCATTGCTCCTGGGACTGTGAGGATTCTTGCAGAAACTACACAGTTTTCACTGTTCTTCCAGAAGAATGAAAAAGAGTGAAAACCCATGAAAACCAAATAAAAAAAGACAGTCAATGGAATTACATGAACCTGATCAGGGAGTAAACAATTGAGAATTCTTAAAATCAGCTCAACTAAGTTATTCTGAAATTTGGGCAGTAGATAAAATATCTCTATATTAGAATCTAACATGTCCCAAATGCCTAAATATCCACTGACTTTGTGGGCTCTTGAATCTATGAATGCAATGTGGAAGCACTGATGGGTACAGTGTGGGATTGTTAAAAGCATCCAGGCATCAAGAATTCAAAGCAGCACAGACTTCATAGTTGTCTAAATATCCTTTTCGAAATCTTCAAGGTCTTTGGTGCATTTCGGGAACCCCAGTGTCTTTGAAAACCTGTTTCTGAGCTCCTCTTTGTCTCATATTATCAAAACAAGTTCAATATGCTATTCTGCCCAATAACAAATCTGTGATTGTAAAGACTTCAAATATTGCAATGGTTGGAACTCTAAATTGACTAACAGAAAATTGCCCTTGATTGCATACCAGACCCTCTATTGTGAAAATGAATGGTTCTAGGTACCCTCAAAAAATCTCTTTCCCCTCTTTCTTTCACCATAGTTTGGGGAAAGCCAAACTGGGGAAAATCTGTAGAATTGCTTGAATAGTGATTTCCTTTTTGATGCAGAAGAGAAGCCAAAATCTAAAGCCTAAGATGATTATTACAATTCATCTCCAGATTCCCCATGAGGATCATATTTCTATTGGTAGCTTTATTGCACAGGGCTTGTGACATGACCAAAGATAAACCTTTCATATTCAGGATAAGTGAAAACTTTGGATATAGCATTCATCTATTGCATGCACTTTGCTCTCTTTGTCTATAGGAGTCCCCTTATATATTTGTAAAACAGAGGAAAACAAGCAGCAGCCTTGCCTACACACCATTTTAATAGTTTTCATTTGAATACCATTGAAATTTTCAACACTTGTTCCAAAGCCTTTGACATTTGGCAGACTTCTAAGAAACAAAAGCAAACTTGAAAATCATTTTTGTTTTTCATATGTGAAAAACACGGCTGGCTTTGTTTAACTGTAAATATCATCAAGCCTCCTCCTTGCTGTGACATTCCTAATATGTTGTATTTCACTGAAGTTATGTCCCACGGTCACATTTAAACTAATTCAAACACATTCTCAAGACAGGAATGCTATAAAAATGGGACACATCTTTCCTGGTGTAATGTCATAAACGTGAGCTCTTTCTTGGTGATATAGGGATAATTTTTTTTCTTTTTTTCTTTCTTGTATTGCAAATGAAAATTTCATTTTCATTCAAGAAGAAATATTTAAACACACATCTTTCTATTTATGATACAAAAAAAAATAACCAAAAGCCACATTATTACTGATGTTATTAATTTTATTCTTACTGATGCTTTAAAAGAGAGGAACTTCACATATAGTCCCAGGAGATGCAAACAACCTGATCCCATCCTCAAAGCACTGTGAATCTGAGAAATATTATGCAGACTTTCTCAGATCTTAGAGCATTTAGGGTCCTGGAGTTAAGCTCTGAATAAATAAAATATTACTGAGGAATTTATGACAGAAATAGACGTAATATATTTCCTAGTTCAATACAGGAAAAGGAAGATTAGTAACAAAGGCCAGTGTGTACTTTCTACACGTAAATGCCATAAGACAAAAAGGATTAAGCTGATTAGATGCAGACAGGTCAATAACAAAACACATTACTTCAGGAGAACATTTGCTACTTAAAGGATAAAGAGGAAATTACCATAGTCTCTGGTTACATTACTTAGGTACTGTGCTCTTTAGATTCTGTGATTTTTTTTTATTCTTAATACTCTCAAGCCTCATTGGAGTTATCAGTTGATATTTTGTCAACTGATATGTTTAAATAAAGATTCAGAAAGGACTCACCAAAGTAGTTGTAATGTAACAATATGTTGTATTGAGAACACTGAACAGAGTTTCTCAGCCAGCATCGGTCACAGAACCTTATTTTCCCTACAGATGAAGGCAGGTGGGTCTCTTCCACAAAGATCTTCTGGGACCATAAAAACTGTGACACCTTTTCCCAGCATCCACTGACTACATTGCAATTACTGTTCTCTGAGCAGGAGTCATCTCTTGCTTTTTTCAGGATAACAAAAAACACTAATACAGAAAAAGCCAGGAAATTTCTATTAGAAAGTGGAAATACAGCGATGTCTTTGACTGTATTCTGCTTCTGAACTAAAATGCAAAGTGGCACTTGCTCTGATAACAGAAAATATATTTGCATGGAATGGTGTAGCACTAAAATAAGAAGGTGAATTCTCACTGAGCTCTGTAAACATTGGATTAGACATTTTATACCATGACGTTCACTCAAGTCTTGACTTTAGACTTCATTTGCATATATCACAACTGATGAAATCAGTAAAGTCATGGAAATTTTATCTGTACCTGGAAAATGTCACTACTAGATAACACAGCCATATGTTGTACTAAATTGTCATCCTGCACTTGAATGCTTTTCTTCCAGGGGAATTCAGAGCAGACAAACTTCCAGTGTGAGGCACAGACTGAAATGGCAAGTCCCTAAAGAGTACTCCAAGGCTGACTAGTTTCCATGTGGAAATGACAAGTTTCCTAGAGTGTCTTTGAGACTCCATTGTATCTCATGGTACTTCAGATGATCTAATTACTGTGTGTTACAGCCAGGCCAATGAGCCCAGCTAAGAACCGGAGAGTGAATGACTATTTCCTTCCAGAAGGTATTATCTTTGAGTACAGTACGTGAAGAAATTACATTTACTATCTGTAATCTTGCCAGGGAACAGCTATTGTGGCAAGGTACAAGATGAGCCACTTTTACACCATGAAAAACCTGCCCTTCTTATCACACTGAGATTGTTGTTAATGACTATTGTTCTAGTTTCTCTCTTTTTATATCAACATAAAGGATTTTTGCACTGGCTTGAACTGTATTAGCTTTTGTGTGCAACCATTCAATTAGGCATTTCAAAATGATCTGCAGAATTAGGGAAGCACTTCATCAGCTTCTTAGGTATGAAAATGCTGTTTATTTAAATAATTTCTTTTGCAGGTGGGAGGAAATCCTTAATTGTGGATTTCTTCATCCAGAAATACCAAAAGCCCTGATCAAAAGATGAGGCATATGCAGATATTCCCCTGTGAAAATGAGATTTAAGTTACCTGAACCTAACCTTGGCAGAAAATTAAGCTCCATACAGAAATGATTAGGCAGAACATGAGCATTAGTTAGACATGAGCATCTGTAACCTCTGAGCCTTTAGCAGTGGGATATTACCCAAAAGTTCTGACTTGCCAGTAGTTTGTTCTGCTTCCCAATAGCAGGCACTGATATAGGGTTTCCTCTATGAGCTCCTGATAGAGCATCTTTCACAGTATGTCCATTTGTAGAAATCATTCTGTAACCTCTGATTGCACTGTGCAATCAGAAATGTGTTTCACCCTTAGAAACAGTGGAGTATATACATGGCAGATGTCAGATTTAGTATTACATTTGTAGACAATTCTACTGAGATTCAGTTTGCCTCCTGGAGGAAGAGCTGTTGTAGACAAGCTTTTAAAAATTTTATCTTGGCTCCCTATTGCCTGCCTTTGACCTTTATCAGAAATTATGTTGAGGAACTTAAAAATATTGATAGAATTCATGCTTTTTACTTTTTCATCCCATTCTTAGATATATACAGTTCTCAAAAAATAAGCTTTGGTAGTTGGAATGAAATGTGGGGATTTTGTTGTTATTGTTTTGGATTTTTTGGGTTTTTTTTTGTCAGCCTATCTTTCTTCCATCTATTCTTTACTGAGTGCAGAGTACCCATCCATGAACAATAATCATTCCGAGCACAATCTCATAAGGTAGAGGCTTAGTTTTGGCTAACAATGTGTTGATCTGCTCTGGCTTGAAGTACTTCCCTGATTAAAAAAGTTAAAAATAAGTAAAAGAACAAAAAATCCCATTGAAATTCTCATTCAACCACCTATATATCTGCAGTAAATTTAGCATTTACCAGTCAGTTAGAACTCTTCATCCAAATTATGCAGTAATCTGATATTTGATCCAATGTTTACTGAAACATGACAGCAAGATTTTTATGAGTGTATATGTTTGTGTGATTTTTTCAGAGCCCTAGATCTGTTACTCCTGTCATTGGTCATGATATAAAAAACAAAAAATCTTTGCAGAATTTATAAGGGACATAAGTATCTGGTTAGATACTGCTTTTCCTAAAAATCTGTTTTAGAGTAATCTCATTCTCATCCTGCAAGCTTCAAGACAGGACAATATATGTTATTCTTATTTATAAGGTCTCCTCTAAAGTCTCTTCAGTGAGATTCAGGTGACTACCTCATATGATGAGCTTCAATCCTTTAAGATAAAAATCACTGGACACTCTCACACAGGCAGGTATCTATGCATCTTGAACCTTGATTTAACTTTGAAGATAGTAGAATCTATTATTTCTATTTCAATCATTATTTCTAATAATGTGATTGGCAGTCTGTATCACTTATCTGTATCTCCACAAATAGAGATCTAGCTGTGTGAGAAATAGAAGTCCAGCTGAATGATTTCTGAGAAATTAGTTAATTTTTGAATTTGTATGGATTCATTGGCAGTTTTAGAGACATTTATAGGGCTCGAATAACTTCATTTGTAATCAGAGAAGAACACTGCAAAAAAAATCCCAGGTTAGCTTTATTATTATTTTAGTACAATAGGAACAACAGATTTATAAATGCATAAAAAAGATCCACACCTGAATATAAATTAACTTCCAAGGAATGCAGTGATGACAGTAGGAGTTAGCTTAAAATTTCAGACACAGCTTTGCTATTTCTTCTTGAGACAGCTGTATCCTTTGGAGACAAACAAAACAGAAAAGAAAGCCCAGAGCACCCAACATATTGAAACATCAACATTTTGGAAATTTATAAAGAAATGTGAAATTCCAGATGCCTTGGAACAGAACAAAGTCTTAAGATACAAAGAGTGTCTTCCCTTGAGTGTCTTCGCAGTCTCTTTTTCACACAGGAGTTTATAGGGCTCTTAAGATAATAAACAATTTTTCACTAGTATCATAACTCTTATCAATAATACATCATCAGTAAGAGTACAGAAATAGAGACTGTAGGGTTACAGTTCTGATACTGAAGGGCAGGACAGAAGCCAAAGTTTACTCTGGTAGATATTGTTTCTGGTTTGTGCTCAGACAGTTGATCTCTGTTCTTATCATGGTCAGCAAAAGGAAGCTGAGAGTTTACTCCTGGTAGTAGTTCAACATGTACTAGAGCTCACTGTACTGTTTCATGAGATTTTTGTCCAAAAATAGGCTTCACAAGCAGGGTTTGCTGTGCTCAGATTTTTATCAGTCTCACTTGTTTGTGAGACTTACATGTCAGTGGGTTACATGCTACTGGGATGGGTGGATAGAATCAGGTTGTGTTTATCACGTACCCTTAATGCTCAAGGGAAGAAGGAATATAGAAAATTGTTCAGAAAAAATGGAAAAAAACCTGAAAAATTGCTGCTCTCAATTATATAATGATTTTTTTTTTTTTTTTATTTCATGGTACTCCTGTCAATGAGTTTTGAAAGGCTACTGTGTTATATTTAACTCATGCAAATACTTGCAGCGCAGAGGTTTTTTTAATTATCCTCAGTTAATTTTTTTAATAATATTTTCTGAAAACCCTGGATTTTTTGACCTGAGATTTATGTAAAACATCCTTGGACCAAAATTTACATTCATTCCAAGGATACTGCTTTTGTGTGGCTACATGATACCTTCTATTAAGGCACTATTTACAGATTTGACTATCACACTATACATCCTTATAAGGCTGGCTGGGTTATTTTGGCAGATGTCAACATTTCGCTGTAAATTCCTTGAAGTATTAAATATTGCTAATTTTACTAAAGGTTAAACTAGATGTGTCTGAATTAGCTGTAACAACTCTGAAACAGAGAGAGATTTATGAAAAAGTAGCATACTTCAAAGAGGTGACAATGGCACATTTGATGGACCTGACAGTGCTGCTAACAGAGAGGAGAGGGAATGGAAATTTTCAAGTTTATATCAGGATTGTACCTCAGTAAGTATTAAGTATGTTAACTGAAAGAAGAAACTGCCTTGAATTCTTACCAAAAAACCTTTGACCAAGACAAAGACCTTAATATTTTAATGTCAAAAAGAACACAGCTGACTTTCTGTTCTGATTTTGCAACTCTGTAATTCTTTCTTTTGGCACAAGCTGTGTTTGGAAGTACTCAAATACCACAAGAAAGGCAGCAAATGCAGTGATTCAGGCAATACTCAAGGCAAAGAAGACAAAAGTTTACAGATGGGCTTTCTAGGAGAAATTACTCTTATTCCTCAGAATATTGTCTATGCAAACCTCTGAAAAGAAAAGGTTTCATTCATGATTAATTCCTCCTTGTTTCTCCACTGTCATTACTATTTCTGGTATAAATGCAGCATAAGAAAGCTCTTACAAATCTCATAATTTCAAAATAACAAATTTTTTAGTGAAATTAATCTGTCAAAATCAGACAATTTAAACACTAAATTCTAGGATTCCAAGGACATCTCTGAATGTTTTGAAGGAAATGTGTAAAGGGTAACACAAGAAGAGATGCTAAATTGTCAGATAATTTTATTGTCCAAAGAGTGCTTGATATAATTCTCAATGAAGATTTTTTTTGTATTTTATCTTGTGTTCTGTTATGTGAGGTCAGAAATTTACTATCACATCCTCTTTAAATGCAAAAATAATTAGGGGAAAGAACTTGCATTTTATTGAATAATATCTTGAATCCATTGTGTTCCAGAGGAAAATAAAGAAAAAAAATTAGAGGATTTAATTTTCCTGTGTTTCATATGAAATAAATAAGGCCAAAGATAAAGGACATGAAAATAATACCATTCTAAAATGAAGTGAGAGTATTAATAAAAAGAAATTAAAAAGTTCAGTAATAAACAGCACCAGTAGATCATCACTAAGAATTAGCATAACTATAAGCTGGCATGTTCAATTTCTCAAAGAGGTAGGAGGCATGGCAGACTTTTGTAGGCAGCAGTGGGGTTTGGTTCTTAGTCCCTTGAATGTGATCAATGATTCTCTCAAAACTACTGGCTGCAGATAATCACAAATGAAAGCCATTAGAGGTATTTTTTAGCTGCTTATAGAAATAGAAAGGACTGGATATTAATTTACCACGCTCCTTCATTAGTTTTGTGTCATTTGTTTCATTAGTCATCTGCTGTTTCACACCGATGTCAATGACACAAAACTAATTTCTGGCTAAAGTGAACTGGTGAATTGCACCCCATTACAAGAATAATTCCATTGTGCTCATTTGTATTTGGAATGAATGGCGACATCAAAGCTGTTGGCTCTCATGGCTTCATCCAAAACAGCTCCTCTGTGAAAAAGAAACATTTGCTATGAAGGTTAGATTGTATCTGAGCTGGATTTTTAAAGTCAAAGAGTGATTACCCAAGTTCCTTTGTACTTCCAAATGCAAATGCCTTCTTGAATGTATCCCTGATACATGATTCATGACGGCATTCTTCAATTTTCTTCTCATGTAGACATGTACAGCAATTGTATGTGTGAAAACTTAGGACTCCAAGGTCTTAAAAAGCATCTAAACAAACAAATCATAGAATGGCTTGGGTTGGAAGGAACCTTAAAGATCATCTAGTTCCAACCCCCCTGCCATAGGCAGGGACACCTCCCTCTAGATCAGGTTGCTCAGTGCCTTGTCCAGCCTGGCCTTAAACACCTCCAGAAAATCAGAAGCTCAGCCCTCAGAAGATCTTTTTGTCACCACGATATAAAGTGAACTTCCACATGAGGATATAAATCTTCTTGTCTGTGGGTTAATGGGTCTATGGATGTCCCCTCATATTTCTCTGCAGAGGGAAAGCATTCATTTTATTGAGTCCTTTCTGTAGGTCTCTACAGCTTAATTCTCTTATTCAGAGCTTTGGGTCCTACTGAATTTGATGGGAACTCTTCATCTGAGGAGGTCAGAGGCCATTCCATTTGGCATAACTTCTAGAATAAGACCTTTATATTAACTAGAAAGCTTTCCTAATATCAGATGAAAAAGAGGATGCAAGAAAGGCAAAAAGAAAATCTATATTGCAAGAAAAATGGTTTGAGAATAAAAGTGTGAGGAAAGAAACCCATTTACTAAAGAAATAGGAACTTTCTCAATAACACTGAAAAATTCACACTCATAAATAAGTTCTGGAAGAAGTGCTTTATATAAAATGAACTAGTGACACCAAATCTAGGCTGACACCTCCAGCTGAGACCGAATAACCACAATCACCTGCTCTTATTTTCCTTCTATTTTGTACTTAGACATTGTGTGGCATGCTACTGAGTAGCAGGAGAAAGAAAATATTTTATAGCTTATGTTGCTCTTCACTTTTACTTATATTGGATTAATTTTTTGAAAGGGGAGAAATATTTTAGTCTCACAGAATGACTGTTCTTTATTTCCTTAGATGTTGGTAAAAAATAGGGATTATTTTCAGTGCTTTCTGAGTGGATGCATTTTGGGTACCTGCTATCAAAAGGAGCCTGGTACCTTTCCAGTCTGAAGCAAAGTGACAGAGCAAATGACAATGTCTTAAAAGAAGAAAGCTACTTCATACTGGAATGTGTGGCACAAAATGACATGTTGTGACATATTGAAAGATGTCTAGCAGGCACATTTTTAATCAGGTTACTGGTAACCTTTGTCCACTGCCATGAGGGGCTCATAGGTAAGCAAATTCTGAAGCTGTGCTCTGTGTGAATTAACAAAGCTTCATATGACTGATCTGCTAAACCAGTCCATTAAGCTATTCTGTATCAGGGGTTGAGGGCTGTACTAGGAAGGGCAATTTTTGTCTTTCCCTGTGTCTGTAAGGTTAAGATAGGTCACTTATGCCTTGTGTCTCAGTCTCTCTTACACCTTAACAGAAAAGCAAAATGAGATGTTAAAAATGCAATCATCTGCATATCAATGTGTATTCAAGATTATGCTTATTTAATTTAAAAAAAGCTATTTCTATTTAGTCCTGGCTAAGATGTGATGCTTTAAAATGGTGTGAGATACAGGAATTTATTCCAGGGACTTCAGTGGTGGTGAAACAGCAGTAGGCTCTTGAAATTAGATTACTGGTCACTTTTTGCTCAGGCACTCCAAGCATAACACAAGGCTGAACAACGAATGGAGTCTAAGAGTACATTTGAGGATGTCATATGATGCTACCGGAGTAGTGATGGCAAGGACTGTAAGAATCCCTCCTATACAGGCAATCTCATTTAATTCTTAACTGTCTTGATGCTGGGAAGAAACAGGACAAATTTAATGAGGAGCTTATCTCCACTCACTTCAGTGAAGTTAAATCAGGTGACATGTTTGCTCTGCTCTCTCAAGACACTGCTGTACTTGATGTACTGCTCTTTGTGTATGACAGGGACAAGCCTGATGGTACATGGATGATGAAGTTTAATATCGTTATCAGAAGGTCCTTTAATGACTATAATAATTCCCAAATTCTGAGCTTGTCGAGCTAACTGCTTTGCTTTCCTTTAATTATGACTAATGATCATTCTATAGGCAGAAAGGGAGAACTAAAATGAAGGAAGAGAAAGATGAGTTACTAGAAGGGACTTCATATGACCTTATCCTGCTATAAACAATTAAAAACCCCAGTAATTTTGTTTGATTAGGTGGTTTACACTCATTCTGTTCCAACATGATCTACTTTCTGATCAAACCATTAATCATGTTATTTAAGTGAACATTAATCTAGTGTCTCTTCATTATGAAAAATGCTAGGAGAGACAAATTTGTCTCAGTGATCAGAGCAATGACCTTTCTCATTTCTATGAGACTAATAATTAAAAGGAGATCTTTTCTACAATTTATGCTGAATTTTAGATTGCAACTGTGGAGGCAGATCATCAGACCTTTCAGAAAAAGAAAACGAACCATTTTCTGCAGCAGCCTGCTTTTGTTATGAAATGAAAGAACAATATGCACACCTCAAATAATTCTACTGACTCACACAGGACAGTTGCTGCAGATAGCTTCAAGTCATTTTATAGGAATCACCAAACAGTAAGTTACTATGAAAACATTTGCTCTTGTATGTACAAGTTTGTGCATGAAATAATAAAAAAATCAGGGAAAATCTATTCAGAATCTGCTTTGGTTATATGTTTTTTCAGAGCATTTTTGTTTTGTTTTGGCTGTCTACACACAAAAAAATACCTACAGTGAGTCTAAGCTGTTGAGTTTTGTCTACAACAGACATCAAATACTCCAATTTAATGGACATTTAATAAAAGAAAGGATTAATACTTGGTTTAGTGGGATGTCACTTTGCTCAAGCACCAACTCATCCAGCTAAGGTAGTAAAAATATCTTTCTAAGCAACAGTTTCTGGTTTAAGTTCAACAGCAGCAAACCCCAAAATTCTAATGCTTGATTATTAAAGTTCTCCTTTTTAGTGTAACTTAAGGATTTCTCATATTGCAATTTAGGAAATGCTAACTTACATGAAAAGATTTGGAGCTCTACATGAGTTACTGAGAAGCTCTTAATAGGCAAAGAAATCCTAATGAAAGAGTTACTGAAGATGTAAAATCATCCAGTTTAAGGTCACCCTCTGGTTTTGTCATGAGACTTGTACAAGAGAAGGTGCCTTCATGTCCCACATTAGGGGCAAACAACCTCACAGGATAGGCAGTGAGAGAAATATGGAGCTTCATTCTTTGTGCTGGAGGGGCACAGGAGGCATGCTATTGCCCCTGGCTTTTTTTGCATACGAACATAATGCCTCCAACAAAAGGTTTCCAACAAAAGGTCTTTGCATTAAGGGGTTTTGCCTATTATTTAAGCTGTTAGTAGTCACCTGCTTTATTCTTGCTGAAAGGGGCTAGGGGAGAAAACACAGCAGAAGCTCAGAGGTGGATGAGGCAGAGCTACAACTAAAAGATGTGGATTCACAGTCTTATCTAGTCTCCAGAGCATCTCTGAAGCAGCATATCTCTATGAAGATATTATGTAAAAATAAAATTCCATACCCACCCTTTTTATGGAGCAGATAGTGATGTACTGTCTCTCTCTTCCACCTTCCATTTGTCCTTCTTTTGTTTTAAACTGTTTAATTATTCTGTATCAATAATTTTGTTTTGCTTTCTCCATCACAAAGCTTGAAATAACTTCTTGGAATTATTTCACTTCCCAAATAAAAGCCTAGCTTGTACTAACAACACAAAATTGACCCAAAAAATAGTAGGAAAAAGAGAGCAGTAAAGAGTCTGACTCTTTTGAAGTACACCACTGAAGTTTTTAAACCAGGTAGATTTGTATGTATGTGCATAATCATGGCTTCTGAGTATATATTTGAATGAAACTCTCTTTTACCTACAGTATACAATGAAAATCATTATCTTCTATATTTGATTGCTTGTACTGAATATCACATTTACTTTCATTGCTTTCTAATAAATTCACAGCAAATACACTGGCTGACAAGGATTAATGTTTTTAGAGTTTCTTTGGAAGCAGAACTGGACCCTAGAGATAAAATATTAGGCAAGCATAAATGGTTGTAAGCAAAGTAATAAGTGCCACACTTCCTAGTAACAGCTGCACGTATAAATGAAGAAGAATTTAACACCTTTGTCTCCTAGTGCCTACATACTAAACATCCTTTTTCATTACCCCTGCATGCTTTGTAAAATCATGTAAGATCAAACCTGACAGTCCCCAGTAAAAAACAAGAAGGTAACAATTAAAATGGACACCTAAGATATATTTATTAATGGGAAGGGATTTCTTTTCCCCCTCAGAGACCCCTTTCAAAATGGTAATGAAATGTACAAGAAATCTATTAACTGTTCAGGCATCTGCTGTATTTTCCTGTGATATGATGGGAGAAAATACAGTCTTCCTGAGGCTGCTGCCTGGCTCTGTGGTGCATAGCATGGTTTAAATGCTCTCTGGAATCACATATTGCATGACTGTATTTTCCTACTCCCTCCTGGGGAAAAAGTGGGAGTAAATGTCATTCATGACTATAAATCGCTTGAATGCTGTAGTAGTTGGCCTATATAATAGCAAAGCAGATCAACAAACACATCTGGTGGAGGGACCTACCAATATAAGGATGCCAAAAAACCCCACCATTCATTAAAAATGTTCTGAAAAGACATGGAAATCTGGAAAGCCCAGCTGATAAAAAAGAATTAACTTCTGAGGGGAAGGCTGGATATTGATGGCAAGTTTTGTTCAGCTCACAAATTTATGTGAGGGAGACCAAATCACTGGTGCAACCAAATAGAAGGAAATCAGTCAGTCTTCACCTAGTTGTAAATCTCTTTCTGAAACTGCCATGTTACCAAGGTACTATCATCTTACTGAGACTTTATTATTTCTTCCACTGGCCATGGAGAAGTGACATATAACTGTAGATTCATATAATACACAGTTATGAATAAACTGAATTACTTTTAGTGATATACATATTTATATAGTGTAATTTCTTTCACTATTGATGAGTTATATCTCCTTTTCTCCTGACTGAGAGCAGATTTTTCATTGTCACCCTAAGTGAAGTATTAGGAAGCAGTGTGCAACACTGAGGAAAATTAATGACTTTATGAAAAAAATACTCCATTGCTAACATTCCAAAGTTGCAGCTGAGTCTCAAAAACTTCTGTCTGTGTTCATGATCCCATATGAAGTGAAGAAAGAGGGGGAACTGCTTACAGGAGACATAATTCTATTGGTTTTCTGCACAAGTTCCATTTAGCCTATTGTTAGTCAATTTTCTTGCTGTGAGGGAAATAAGATTTTTTTCCACTGTTCATCTCAAAAGTCTGATTCTTCAGTGCCTGCACTTTTGAACTGACAAAGCTGTTCCATGAAAAAACAGTACTGACTCATAAATCAAAGGCAGGCTGAGATCACTGATTGCCTTCCATGCACACAAAATTCAAGAGGAACACTTTCTAAACCTCCCACAACAAGCACCAAATGAGCATGAAGAATTATGAGACACTGGATAGTGACATTTTATTTCTCATTTCTTCACTGCAGACATGACTGGAAGTTAGCATTCTGTATTAACATTACAGCCTTCAATTTAAAAGAGTTTATTTTTGCTTTGTAAGATGTTTAAGAGGTAAAACTTGCTATTTACTTGCTATTCACAAAAACTAGTGCACTGACCCAGCTCTACAATAGATATAAAAATAATTTGTAAGGGTTAATAGGCAAAAAATATGCCACAGAATATTCCTGAACATTTGAATATGATTTTCATTTTTGTTGCTTTTGGTAGCATCTAAATGTTCAAATGTTGCTGGAAGGCATTTTGTGTATGCCTGACTAGGGCTTTGCAGGGGTTACTTTACTGTTTCATTCGTTTCTGCTTGTAACAATTTTAATGTTTATTCTAATACCATTGATTAGAAGATCTATCAACATTTACAACCATTAGACAGATTTTAAAAATGGAGCTAACTGTACTTACTGGATTTATAAATGATGAGTAACAGTGATGAATTTGCCCAATTAAACATTATACATGTTCGAGTTCCTTGCAAAAGTGTTGAACATATTTTTCCATTCCAACCCCCAAGTGTTCTCCACATTTTGGTTGATTTATTTCTATCTAAAGCATCCCTAATATTTTAAAGGTTTGATTCTTTATTGTCAACTTATGTTCCTCTATAATCTCCTGAAATGTGTTGTCAGATAATAATGTTACCAATTTAAGCCTCATTTAATTTATTGGCTTTTGGATTTGTTTTCTTTTTTTTTCTGTTCTGACAATAAGAGAGAATACAAGTCTATGATAACAATTCACACAATAGTTGAGCTTCATAGTTTGCTTTCTATAAGATTTGCCTTTGATTTTGGTAAGCAAAAAATTGAAAGACAAGTGAAGCTGAAGTTGGTGAAAAGGAGTTAATAGCTACAGTACTTGTTCAGCATGAGTCTAGCACAGGGCTTATTCTTTGGTTCAATTCACAGGTGATGGATATTTTGACTGAGTCTATTTCTTTAGCAGATATTCACTTCACTAACTGCATCTGCTGAACCAATTTTAGCCATGTTTCAAACACATTTAAAATATGTCATGACTTTCTATGTGTTGAGGTTTTAATTTTGACCACAGGTAATTGCTATTTCTACAAATGTCACAAAGTGTCATGTTTTCACTAAAGTGTAAGAAATATTGTCAACTTAAGGGCACATGTTCTTTGAAGGACATTTTACTGATTTAAGAAAAATACAAATAAAAACAATATATTATTTACTCTACACAAACCAGAGAGTATAAAAAACACCCTAGAAAATAAATAATAGCAAAAATTACATGGAAAGTCATGCAATTCAACTATTAAGCTATTTTCTGGGGGTTTTTTTGTACTCTCTTCAAAAGTACTGAAATGGTACTTAAGCTCAATATACTCTTCAGTCATGGTGCATGCAATACATAGAATATATCTTGAAGACTTGATTCATTTGCTCTCCTGCTGGTAATGAGTTGCATTTCAGGTGCTCCTGTCTGGCATCCAGAGATGTTACAAAGGGCACAGATATCCCACAGATCCTAAGCACCATCACAAGAGCATATTTCAGAAGCTTTCATTAGGTAACTCATTTGTGAGCAGTAAAAGTAGGTTGCAAGAGTCTGCCTTGATTTGTGAGGTGAGGTTTAGCTCACAGAAATTAACTTAAAGAGAGAAAACTTGATGTGCCTCAATTCTTGTACATCTAGTTGTAAAAGAGCTGGAACTGCAAGTCCACAGAGAGTTGTTGGCTTCTTTACAGTTTGATAGAAAGCTCACCTAAAACCCCATTTTTGTACTGCAAAATATTTAGAAGGCAACTTTCATGTTAGTCACCTCTATGACATTCTCCCTAGAGAAAAAAAAAAGAAGCAGGAAGGGTATGTGTGCAGGAGACAAATATGCAGTATTATAACTGAAGAAGTGTTCTAACTGTTGAGTTTTTAGAAATTCATCAGTTTTATGGTGCAAAATAGATGTTAATTGCTATTACGTTGGAAGCTCATGGACTAGAGCAGAAATTAGATAAACTCAAGCTGCTATAAGGAAGCTAAGAGAAATTATATATATCTAAGAAAGCAAACTTCAGTTCTGCTGAACATAGCAGCTAGTACAGCATTGGAAGTGGAGCATAATAGCTGTATGAAAATGCAAAATGAAAGGATGTACTTAATGTTTCTTTCTGTTTAGAAAAACCCCAGGGTCTTTACAAATCCACATGCATGCCCTGCTAACTGAGCAGCCACTGCAGGGCAATTGAAATGATTACTGTATTTTACATCTATCCTGAGACTCTACATACAGTGAATGCATGCCTAATGTGAATATGGGATTTAAACATTTCCCTGGTAACCCATATTTGTTCTTTCTCTTTTTTTTTTTTTTTCCCTGTCACTATTGTATGAAGATTTTATGAAGATTTTTTTCTAGCTCCTTCTGTGAATTTAAGAGAATCTCTTTCATCGACTTTCAAGTACACAGAAATATTAAGCTTCCCAGCTCAGGGGATGTACCTCTGAAATATGATCTAGAAAGTTTTGCCAGCTCTCATTTCCATAATGCATCTTTTGGGGTTATAAGTATGGGTGTATGATGTTTCACAGCTTTGTCTACCTATTTCATGGCTTATTAGTGCATCTCAAATGCATTTTGCAAAGGAGAGGGGGATCAATAATTTCATTTTACATATCAAGAGTCTGGGGGAAGGAGAGCAGAGTTGAATTGTTCAAGGTCAGTGGGAGACTACTCACTATAGAAAAGCAAAGTGAAGGTCTGAGATCCTACCTGGTCTCAACAGGCATCTGGGAATGCTACCTCTAAGCTGGTAAAATAAAAGAATACTGTCTTCTCATATCTACTGTCTCATCTATATGGAAACATGACTGTGTTTGTATGCCATGTACACACATATACTCACACATGCTGAGCATGTGATTTGTAATTTCTTTCTTATAGAAACGACTTTCTGAATTCTTGGAATTTTCTCCCTGTCTCACTCATCCTCTGCTCCAGCACACTGAAAAGGTCTTGACAGTATTTCATCTCATTCATGTGTTATCATTACTACTGTCAAGAGATTTTGGATAATAAATGCAGTGCTTTACCAACTAAAAACATTTTCTTTTTGCACTGACACAGACTCGTCAATAAAACCCCACGGCATGTTAACTTCCCATCTCTCAGATGTGGCACACTGACATTTACAATGCAGAGAAAGGTAACAAAGTGTGAAACAGATCATAAATCATTTAAAGAGACTTAAAAAGAGACTTAAAACAAAAGCCTCAAGGAAAAGAAAAAAAAAAAAAAAAGAAATGGGAAAATGAAATGGGCACCAAAAAATTATTTTATACAAGAATGAAATGGTGACCTTTTCACCTATCATCACTCACATTGGTTTGCCTTTTTCTGCCTCTGGAGTCTAGAACAAGTCAGTCAGTTCAATGAATGCTGCATGAGGAATGAACATTTTATGTTATTAATACCCAGGGCATGATACCCTTGGGAGGAATAACAAAATCAAGTAAGAACAGAGCAAAGAGGAAAACAGTAGTCCCTACTGCTAAGGGATAATAAAACCAGGCAGCAAATACAATATACATGGAGATGTTGTTCCAGTCAAAGTTCACAAGGTAGGCAAGTGCACTTTAATGTAAACTCTTACATTTCAAAATCTATTCTTTCAGATTTGCTTTGCAGATGCTGAAAAAGTAGCGAGGGAAAGGGGCACACTTCATCCTTGCTTGAAAATGAATGTACAAACAGTACTCTTCATGAAAGCAGAGAACAGAAGGTTGGATATTTATAAGATCAGCTCTAAATCTTTTTTTACAGGCAAACTCTGTTTTCAATTAAGTGGTGCTGTGATAGTGATATAGACTTGTAACCAAAATGATGACTGTGTCAGAATCCTCAACCCCACACTTCCCAAAAAATGTTAATACTGCATAACTAAGTGAAAAGATTTAAATGTGAAACAGAAATTATGACAATTAACAAATGTATGCAGCCTGTTAGAACCCTTTTTATAGACAAGAAAAGCAAAGATTTGAACTAGAAAGTAAGAAAAAGAGAGTGTAGTAAGTTTGCCACTAATTCAGCTGTGCCTCTGCAAGTGCCAAGTAGTTCTGAGAAGAATAACAAGCATTTTGTCATCAGGTTTTTTACAAGCATAATATATAAGCTAGTTTACCAGATTAGTGATCTAAATTCTAATTATTGTTCAAAAATGCTAAGAAAAAATGTTCTACAATTTTTTGGCAGGAAGACAATAATAATGATATATCCACTTAACACTGTAGCAGGCACCTAAGCTAGACAGATTGACATTAGTAAACCAGAACTCGAAAATTACAGTTACCCATAAGCTTTGCTGAGTACTTGAAGGAAAAGAAAAAAGAAAGCTACTTTTGGGTGTGAAATAGACTCATGTTTGATCTGTGACTTCAGTTTGAAACTGAGGTAAGCCACAGCAATAAGTAACACAGGCAGAGTCTGTTTCCACTTCCTTGGATATTTCTGCTTGTTTCTAAGGTCACCAGTGATTTTCCAGCAATTTATTCCCTGGCTGGAAGCAATAATCTAACTGCCTTCCTTCCAGGGTCTCAGAGATAAAAAACTGCCAGAAATCAACATTGTCTAAAATGTACAATTCTGAGAACATTTTTATTTCCCTGAAAAAGTGGAATTTAACAGAAAAGGCAATAAAAATGAAAAATCAGTAGAAAACACTTTGTGGTTTTTTACTAAAAGTTCTTCTAATTCTCCATTGCATCCCTATTTGGGTTTGAAAATTAACACCACTGCTTCTTGCTAGCCCTTTAAAGTCATGTGTAGTTTGCTACAAGCTAGTCATTTGACCAGCTGTTTTTCATCTTTTTCCCTGCCACAGAGAGTGCATTTTGAATTCCAGTCGCCATTCAGAGATTTATTAGGCAACATTTGTCTGGTCTGTATCTAACTTAAGTGTCCACTAACAATGTTGCCTTTCACAACATCCTGTAACAGTGCAGGATTTTGGGTCCAGGGCTGATTCACACAGTTGTTGACTCACACAAAAAATTCCATGCACCTAATAAACATATTAAATATTTTTCTTCTGACAATCAGTTGTTTGTGTCTGATTATTGAGTTTCAATATAGTACTTAATTTCAGTTTTCCTCCATTTAGGTTGCCAATAAAATGAAGTCTCAGCTGTCAAAGGGCTAGGAAGGAGATGTAAATTAGCTGGTGTCACACAGACATTTTCAGCTTGTGGATGTTTTGAAGCAGTTGCTAAAGGTCAGAAGAAAACACAATGCAAACATGCATGAGAAAAATGAATGTTAATTTACACCTTCTCAGTGTTCATCTCTCCATCACTGTTTGCATTCCTCTGATGTTTTTCTCAGCGTGCCTGATCCTCCAATTTCAATTTACCCCAGAAAAGCACAAAGCACACTGTTTACTGGAGGCACTGTGTCTGGGTAAAAAATCTTGGATCTGACAGACAGCTACTTCATAGAACATACATTATGTCACACAGATGGCCAGAGTAAAGGAAACTGAGGAAAGACATTGTAAAAATAGTAGCAAAGGAAAATGTAAATTTAGTTTCAATAAAGCAATTTGCCATGGAAGCAAAGGAAAATGTAAATTTAATTTCAATAAAGCAATTTGGCATAGACACTTGCTATGTTCAAAGTAAATTTTCCTCAATTACTTTTCTTTTTTTGCTTGTTTGTTTGTTTGTTTGTGTTTTTGATTCTATAAGACTTCCATTTTTCTTTCCCTAATAAAGCTTTAATGACTGGAACATTCACAAATTCATCAGCTCCTAATACAGCTGGAGGTGCTGGTAAAAACACAATCTTGCAATACTTTAACAATTGTTAAGTAACTGCTTTCATTTACAGCAGCAGGAGTGTGACCATTGAGATGCTGAGAATAATACAAATGCTGTATCAGAAAAATAATCATGACTATGCCTAAGGTTCATTATAGCATCTCACTCAGATGGATGCAAAGCAGTTCAGTGCAACTGAAAAGATACAGAATGCCTTTTCATTTTTCCTCTGTCTCATAAATCAAAGACACTATAAAATTACAGCAGTAATAAAAATACTAATAATGCACTGGGAATCTCTTTAACCAATTATCCCATTTCCTCCCTGGCTATTAAGCTGCACTCAGAACACTCAGAGAAAATGCATTTGCATTGTACAGTAAAAGGCAAGTTTAAATGCATTACATGACAGCTACCATATTAATGTCACTTGTGATCAGTAAGAGGAATTGCTGATCTGCGAAATTCATGGACAGTCAAGACAATGAGCTGAGTTATTCAACAGGGAAGAATTACATGTCCTGAGGACTTAGCTAAGGTACATAAATATAACTTTTAACAGTGACCCCCATTGGGGTGCTTTGTGATTGTTGTTAGTAGGGGGTCAAAAGCATTTGATCTGGAATCCTCAAACTTAGAACTAGAATTATGGATTCAGAAATGAGTCTGTGGATTTGCTTGATTTGTTTTGTTTAAAAGAAAGAAAAAAATATTTCCTGGTGAACTGCTATAGAGAAGTTGCATGGACACCCACCAAGTCTAGTATTATAATCATGTAAGTGGAGCAGTTCAGACTCATTAAATTTATTTTTTAATAGGTACTTGTGTAAAAATTTTATTATTTGTCTGTGTCCGTAATCACTTATATTGCATGGATATACTTTAGTTCCATGATTTCTATGCTTTGATGCTAGAAAAATTTCCACCAAGTATCAATAGTATGAATGCATTTTATAATGAACTTCTTTTTAAAAAGCACTTCACAAGAGACAATGTGCAGGAAATACATTTTTACACCTAGAAACTTTGCTATATAAAAATGATTATAGTGTCAGAAAATATGATCATGTTCATCAGAATCCAGGGCCTAAAGTGACTATTTTGCAATACTCAGAGAAATATTTTTAAAGTCTCCTGTGTAATTCCCTCGATGATAAAAACCTGACTCTACTGAGGACTAAAAGACCTTAAAAATTGATTCCAAGGAATTTGTAAGATGAATTCTATGAAAGTAAAGATAAATATTGTTCAATCAGCATCGTGAAAGAGTGATTTTACAGCTTAGCATTTGTCTTTCACACAGGTTGGATCTGTGTCATGTTCACTTCTCTCTCAAGCACTAGATGTGGGCAACAGCAACACTTCACACTTTCTCTGGAATCTTTGCTGAGGCATTAAATACCTGTGCAAACATGCACATATTTACTTTTTTAAACTTATGGTCAAAATAGTAAGGGAATTCTGGGTTTGATATGAGAGCATGTTCCTACAAAAACATAGGAGTTATTCTCCATGGACAGAAGTGGGTCTAGAAGATGAGAGGCTGAAGAAACTCAGATCAGTAATTTGTGAATACATCCACAGAGAAAATGACAAAAGGAATCCTCAAACTCAGTGCATTTGATGGATTTCCCTGTTCCTTTTCAGAAATATGATTATTTCAGTTTTGAATGTTTAGCTAATTTTACTGCAGCTGAGTTGTGAAGATACTTTGATCCTAGGCCAAAATTCTGTCAGTAAGAAAGTGACATGAGAGTAACAGTAGCTGGGTGACATAACAGAATAAAGGAATTGACACTTCATGCTGTCAGCCTGACTGAGAAAATCCATAATCATTATTATGCATGCTAACATTAGATCAACAAAAAAGCAATGGCTAAAAGAAATCTTTATCAGGGTACAAAATTAGGTTTCTTTTGGCCCAGCTTTTCAGGTCCCTTTATTAAAAAAATACCATTGAAGTCAATATAAGTTATGTTCTACTAAAAACTTAATTTCTGGCCTCTAAATAAAGCTTTGTGTGTAGTCTGTGTTGTATCTCCTTAAGAGACTGTGTATTCATCACTGTTTTAATCTCCATCACTAATACTTTGAAGGGGTCTATGTTTTTATATGCATTGGGAGAATGCTTTTTTGTTCACAAGTCTGCAAGAATGGGAAAGACTTAGAGTGCAAGAAAGATCTGCAGTACTTTGTGTTTCTAAAAGAGAGAACATAGAGTCCTGGATAAAGAAAGAGCCAAATCTCCAAACACATATAAGCCAAACATTTCAGGAGAGCTCATGACAGGCATACCTGTGGGACTGAGATCACAGCTTTAGTCATACAGCAAGCAGGATCAAGAAGACTCTTTTGGGAAGCAAGCCCAAAATCATGCACCAAAGGACGTGGTGTTCCTAACAACTTCGCCAAATTTTTTTCTGTTCCTTTATTATTAAGTGGGTGAAACTGTTTTCATCGGTGCATATTCCAAATCTGTACTGCTTGCACAGCAGGATATTGAACCAGATCTCAACATGTAATTTGGGCATGCTTCCCTCTGAGAAAGCATAGCATAGATTTCTTTTTCCCTTTTAAATATTTTCAAACTTACAGTGACAGTCTATTTTAAGTAGTCAAGACTTTTTCACCAGTGTAGGAGATAGTCAAGACCTCCACACCATTAAGTTCTCTTTCTAAAACACTATTGGAAGTGTGAGGATGACTTATCTTTCATTGATTATTTTTTCTCATCTTATGATGCTATCATCACATCTGGAGCCACTTTAAGTATTTAAGTATTTAAGAAAGAAATTCTTTACAGTGAGGGTGGTGAAGCACTGGAACAGGTTGCCCAGAGAGGTTGTGGATGCCCCCTCTCTGGAGGTGTTCAAGACTAGGCTGGACAGGGCACTGGGCAGCCTGGTCTAGTGGGAGGTGTCCCTGCCTATGGCAGGGGGGTTGGAACTTGATGATCTTTAAGGTCCCTTCCAACCCAAACTATTCTATGATTCTATGATTCTATGATTCTACTTCTAAGGCAGCTGATGGAATTTTCACCTGTTCTTCTGCAGACCTGGCTTCATATTGTACATTTAATTGCAACTTGGCTACTGTATAAAATTTCACAGATCCTGGCAGATTAAGTCTAGTTATTAATTTGCATATTTTTATGAAACATTTATTGGATTTGTGTTCTTTAGTGTCTTAGCATATTACTGACAGAGAAAGCCTAATTTGAAAATAACAACAAGGGACTTGAAAGCTTTATGAGGAATCATAAAACTATCCCCCAGTGGAATATTATAGGAACATAGCTTTTCAATGCAGTTGTGATGTGACATTTTGGAATATATCATTAATATGTGAATGCTATCCACACCAATTTCTTCTACATTAAGCTCTTACGTGTATGTCAGTTCCACTGTGTTTCTGATTTTCATAATTACTCAGAGGAGAGGGGGGGTTTAGACTGGTCTCTCATTAGTAGACTAAATCACTGCAAACCACTTCTTCTAACTCCCTTGGAACTCCTCTTCCCTGTTTCTGCATTGCTGCACAGAAAGTCAAACAGCATGTACAGTATATATAGCTCAATATCTAAGAAATTTTCCCCTTGCTTTGAATCTCTGCAATGTTTCTACACTATGAGTACACCATAACTAATTTTATAATGATTGGTATTGCATTGCCTAATGCTAAAACCTAAAAATTCACAACTATGTATTTGAAGTTAATTCTGTACATTTCTAAATAAGAATAAAAAATATGTATTGTTTGTTCCTCAGCAAGCTGGCAATAAAAATTCAGCAGACTGAAATGTTTCTCAGAGTTTCCTCCTTGCATTATGGAATGCTTTGGATAGCCCTGTAGTATCACTTCTATTGTTGCATCAGACATTTATAGAATTATCTCCTTTCTTCAAAAGCTGTGAAAGAGAATTAGCAAGGCTTCATGCTCCTGTCAATAAAAGGACCTGAAGTTCCTGTTGGACATTTAATTGAACATGAGCTAGCAAGCAGTAAGGTCAACATCTTCCTGGGTTGTAATAGGCAGAGCATCAGAAGCAGGGAAGTGGTTCTACTTCAGCACAAGAGACATGAGGACATACTGGAATGTGTCCAGTGAGGGTCTGTGAAGGACATTAAGGGCTTGGAGTATGTCTCAGATGAATAGAGACTGGGACAGCTGGGACTAGTGGGAAGGTGCAGAGAAGTCTGTCAGACTTACCTCAGAGGCGCACAGAAGAAACGAGATAAGAGAAAATGGACACAAACTGGATCTTAAAAATTTTAATTTCACCCAGACTCTTCTCAAAAGGGTTGCCCATTGAGGTTGCAGACTCTTCAACTCTAGAGATATTCAAAACTGGACAACGGGAGACCCAGCATGACCTGATCCTCCTCTGAAGCTAGACCTTTGCCTTCTAGGTGATTAGACCACATGACCAGCAGAGGTCCTTCCCATACTAAATTAGTCCAAAAATCTGTGATATTAACATTTCACAGAGGAAGTTAAAGAAAAAAATCCAATTCTGAGCTACAAGCACAGCAACAATATCACATCACACACTTGGCCTGGATGGAAAAAGCTCCTTTTTTCCAAGAACCATTTCTCTAATTACCCACATTCTAACATTGCTATGAAAAAAAATACAAAAACAAGAAATGGGAAATTCTTACAGGGACAAAGCAAGTAAAAAGCAGTGAAATGATGTGTAAAATTTGGAACTGCTCCTACAACTTTGATTCCTTACCTCTTTAACTCCTTTTTGTGTTCACCTCTTCTGTTGTTCAAAACTGGAGTTGGAAACACAAGTCCTTTTAAAATTTGTTCATCACTCAGCCAGAGTTCTTTGTAGCCCTGCCATCAGCTTCAGTTGCATAATTTTTCATAGGATCCCTGACTTTTTAAAAGATCCAAGATGGGCATTGTTCATTACATCAGTCTTTGGGGTTTTTTTCCCTTTTATCATTACTGAGAACATTGTGCCACACTTAATCTGCACTTAATCTGGCTTGGGAAGAATAAAATCCTTCAAAAGAACAGGAACTGTTGCATTAAATTGTATCTGTTACACATCATTGCATTTGTTATAATGTGTGTCATAATTTGGTGTCATAATGAAGGTATTTTATAACATGGCTTTTATCTTTGTAAATCCTTTACACCTTAGGCAGTAGCACGTATAATTACATGCTCATACTCAGTGTAAATGTATTTTTAAGTCTATATGTAGCAGATACATATAGATTAAGTTATACTGGAGTTAAATATCACCTCAGATTGCAGATGATACAGCTTTTTAAGGTTGTTTTGTACTCTCCTTTAGTAAACATCAATTCCCTCTGAAGTCTTTTACATGTAGCTGTTGAAAGGGCTACATTTCAGTATAATATTACACATGTAATGACATATTGAAGTGTCCTTTGCAGCAAAATGACAATATTTCCAGTGTTGCCACTGAAGTTTTATAATATAATCAGGAGAGCAGTTGTGGTTAAATTCCAAAGTTCTCCAAAAAGTATGCAAATCTTATCATTTTCACAGCATGTTCCATTGCACATTCAATTACTTATAGCTCCCTTAATATGAGTCGGTTGTTTGTTTCACACAGGTTTTGTTTACACCAATGATACCCTTTCATCTTTTCAATGAGGCAGTTAATATGATCCATCCAAAATATACCCGAGTTACAAACTGCAATGTCCTTCCCATTTTGTCCTCCAAAATGCTATTATTTTCAGAGCAAATGTTTTCGCTTTAGAATTCGCTGCTTGAGGATTCAAACATCTTCAGAATCCCATGAATATTAGGTTGTGACAATATACAGAGTGGATAATTTTCACAGTGCCTGTAATTCCAGCAGCCATGCATGTTAGGAGCACATTTGGCATAAACCAACTGTAAATTTGTCTAGCTTGAAGACTACTTTTAAAAGTCACTGGGAGGATTTAAGAACTGAATGAGTCTTTAGGAGACAAGGACAAATAGAAAACAAGTGAATCAGAATTTGCATTTCTTGGGTGTTACACACAGCACATATTATCTTGGCAATCATATAGTGACACATTACTACTCTAAATATGCAGCTCTCCTTAGTGTTAAAGGGGCATTGTGATGAATTGCAGTACATGTCTGCTACTTTCTATATGCAAAGAGTCCATCATTATTCAAATTCAGATAATTCAGTTGAAGATGGCTGCACTTGTATAATTCATTTATCAGGAAAAAAATGAAACTTTGCTACACAGAAATACAATTCTTTAAAAAAATGTTTTGACCCACTTGCATAACTAATCTTAGATAATTAAATAAATACCCTCCAGAATTTAATGAGGTATATATTGGAAATAAACCTGTCATATAGGAGAGCTCTCTGTCCACTGAAACAGGCTTAAATTCTTAAAGGAAGAAGACTAAATTAGCAGAATTAAGATCAGAATGTACAATAAGAGGATTTTTATAGTACCAAATTTTAACTGGATACTTCAGAAAGTCATGTTTAAAATGAAACAGAGGAAAAAGCAAAAATGTCTTCAATTAATCTAGAAATAAGGTGGTTTGGGAGCCTGTGGGGTTTTTTTAATTGTAATTTACTGAAGGATTTCAGGATTATGTCTGACAAAAATTGTCCTAAATTATTCATTCTGGAATGGTCCCAAGTGTTCTCTTTGCTACGCCAGATCAGGTCCATTAAAAAGTGAAATGTGACCATCTCCAAATGTATTCTGCTTTACTAATGCAAAAACATTTTATAAAGAGGTAGCTGAATATAAAACAGGCTTTTCTACTCTTTGATGAGATCTCAAGTAAAAGCTATACACAAAACCAACTGGGTGTGGGGGATTTTTTTCATAAGCTGTTTCACTCAGATAAGTTTCATTTCTATGGTGAAGGCAGAAGGGAATGTGTAAGAGCACATTCTGCCTTACTCCAGTGTGGCATTTTCCTTTTTGCTGCTTAACATGAATCTTTTACAGTAGCAGACTGCACACCCACAGAAGTCCCATCTTCCTTTGAAACTCTCAAAATAGGAGTTAATTAGCAGGTCAGACTCTAGACAGCTTTCAAATAGACCCCTGCCCAAATGTAATCCCAAATGCTGGACGTACTTGTTTCATTCTTCTGTTGAGTTTTGGGATCCCAGCCAAGAAGAACAAATTTTCACTGGTGATTACCAGCCATGATTTAATTGCCATTGCAGGACTGCACTCATTTTCAACTGAGGCAAATTTCCAATGTAACCCAGTCAAATATTCCATGAACTTATTGCTGCATTCAAGTGTGAGTTTACTTGTACCCTTTCTCACAACATTCTAAGAGGTATTTTCTTTGCTTTCAGTCTTTATTGTTGATTTTTAAATTCAGTTTATTGCCTTTTTGATCTTACTAGTATCTCTAATTAATATAATTGAAGAAGCTCTGGGTTTGCATTTGTTTCAAATACATAAAGAATTATTCCACGTTTTTATTATTATTAATTTTTAATACAGCTTTAGTTGAATTGACACCAGCCTAAAATTGAAATTTCCTTGAATGATATTAAAGGGTAAGAAACCCACTTGGTTCAAAAGTTGCTGCTCTGCCATAGCATTTGTCTTCCTATTTACTCTTCAATATGTTCAGCATTTGAATTAGTCTATAGATTTAACTAAGACACAATCAGTAGTAACTAAGACATAATCAGTCCTAGTTGCTCTTTCTATTTTCACTTCTTTATCAATACTGTCAATAGATTAAGGGGAAGTTCCAGTTCTTGCACATAAAAATTTGGGGTTTAGTCTTAGAAGTAATTTTCTGAAGCCTAGAAGTCTTATTTTTGTTTTAATTTTCTTCTTTTTTCTCTTTTTTCTTTTTCTTTTCTTCTCCTTTCCTTTTTATAAAAAAAAAATAGTTCTTATCTCAAGCTGAAAGCATCCATTTTGTAACTGATACAGAAAGAGATACAGAAAACTAATGCTGCCAGTCCAGGAGCACACTTCAAGTGACTGAAGTGAATTATGAACATCAAGGGTCAACTCTGAACTTTCCAACACTTTTTAAATTTTTTATACTGGCAAGGTAAAAGAAGAAATGGGATATATTTTCATAGGTATTTGTTAATTAGTTCCTATAGAGAAATCATTGATCAGTGAATAGATTGCCAATCATAGAAT
>VZTY01011546.1:90945-124313 GCA_013400935.1 Turnix velox
CCCAAGTCTTTCTCTACGGAGCTGCACTCAAGCCACTCTCCACCCAGCCTGTATCTGTGCTTGGGATTGCTTCGACCCAGGTGCAGGACCTTGCACTTGGCCTTGTTGAACTTCATGAGGTTGGCTTGGGCCCACCTCTCAAGCCTGTCAAGGTCCCTCTGGATGGCATCCCTTCCTTCAGGTGTATCAACTGCACCACACAGCTTGGTGTCATCTGCAAACTTGCTGAGGGTGCACTCAATCCCACTGTCCATATCTCCTACGAAGATGTTAAATAGCACTGGTCCCAGTACTGATCCTTGGGGAACACCACTCGTCACTGGTTTCCACTTGGACAATGAGCCATTGACTGCAACTCTTTGAGCTCGACCATGGGGAAAAATAGTCATGCTGGGTGCAGAATGTACAAAGCCAGAAAGATCAGAAATAAAGCAGGAATTAATAAAAAAAAAACATATCTAATTACTCCTAAAAAGCAAAAAAAGAACACCTGGCAATTGGAGAAAACTGGAATTACTAAAGAGCGACAAAATCCTCTGTCTTGTACAGGGTATTTGTAACAAGTAATGAAATGATAGAGTTAATGCCCCTTAACATCAAATTCAATTGCAACTGAGGCAGAGTGTGAAATTGCCATTGGAATTCTATTGTGATCGTTGTTTTCTTGGACAGAATGCAATTTCAGTGTGTCAACAATATATTATGCCATTGAAAAAAATGAGAATGTAAGACTTCTGTTGAACTGATCATGTCTTAAGCTAAAATGAAAATATTTCAATGAAAAACTACTTTCAACATGCATTAGAAATTTAAAGTAAAATAAATAACTGGTCCATAGCATGCTATTTAAGTAAATATTGAAGACGTTTTTAAGGATATCAATAAACTAATAACTCAGTTTTTCTAAGAGTAGTTTTTTAAAGACAGCCTCTCCATAAATATAAAGAAACAATCTGGCTTTTAAGGACAGAGTTTATACTTTTCTCTTACTCCATTACAGCCAATTTAGAGTTTCAGCATAATTTGTTTTTCAACAAGGTAGTTTGTTTTATAATGAATCTGAAGCAAATTGAAAAGGTATTTGAAAAATATAGGAATTTGTCATGTATTGTGATTTCTAGGTTTTTTTTGCTTGCAGTAATTTTTGTTTCTCCAAAAAAAGCTCTAGGGCATTCAGGAAAACCTTATTTAATTTTAAAAGTCTGAAAGCAAAAGTCTGCAGAAAATCTGGGGGCAGAATATTGTAATTATTTGGCACTTACTAATGAGAAGTCATTCCATAAAATAAATGACTTTTTGTGGTTTGTGTTATTTGTGACACATCAACATTGTATTTTCCTCTTTCTACATGCATAATTAAGGTGACAGAGTTACCAGAACTGATTTTTTGACTTAATTTATAACATGATTGTTGATTTATAAAGATGTATTTGATGAGGATTCCTTAATATTGACACTGGTCATCTCTTGACTGTAAATATATAGAGATTGAGACTATCAGCCAAAGGATGTAATGAGGTTGAGAGAAACTATTTTGGCTGAGATGATCTAGAGGGTGTGATTTAAATCACCACTCTGATTTCTAAAATGAAGACAGCACTGCCTGGAACATTCCTGTAAGACAACTAGACAACTCCCTTCTCTAAAAGAGCTATCTGTACTGGACAGCATGGTGGGCTACCAAGTCCCTTGTCTATTCCCTTCCTCTATCACAAAGTGCTATTCCTCTGGTAAACATTAACCAGTTGGTTTCTGCTTTATACTGGAATTTTGTTCACCAGTAGCACTATGTCCCATTTTTTACTGGTGGTATTGTTGTCAGACAACCTACATTGGAAAGTGACCTCCACAACAACAATGATGCAGAAAGATTCTGGTATTTTCTAACATTTTCAAGATCAAAGTTTCCATTTTATAGTCTGACTATGTGAGATTACTTTGACATCACCACCATCATGAAAAGTCCCATGGAATTCACCAGCAAGATTTTGAAGGGGATTTTTTTTTTAGCAACAAAAAAATCTAAGTTTTCTTCCTTGAACATGTAGCTGACAGCTACTGCAGAAAGGAGAAATGCACTGTGTCCAGTTTCAAATAGGATAAAAATCAGAGACTGTCTTGCAAATCCCATGTAATGTCTTTTCCACTGTGCCAGCTTTATCTACAAAACCACTGCTAGGAATCTATCATTGATGGTGAAAGCTGTAATTAAGCGGTGTCTTCTCACTCCATTTTCTTAAGAGGCAGCAGAGTGTGAATCTATGTTACTTTTACTGCCACTCATTCATTTCCTATATTGAAAGCTGCATCTGGGAGACTTTCCAGGGAAAGGGCATTCTCAGACCACTTCCACTACAGCTTCTGTGTGCAATGGAAAGGGAGGATATGACACAACTGTAAATCAAGGTTTGTAGAGGAAGGTTCACATTATTTTGCAAAATTACAGCCTTTCAGGGCTTAAGAGATGAGACAGAAAAAAAAGATGTGAATTAATGAAAGAGAGAGAGGCAATAATGAAATAAAACATTAGGTCCCTTAAATAAATAATGTAAACCCATCACTTCATTTTTAAACTAGATGCAAAGATTTTTTTTGTTCCAAATGCTTCTCTTACATTCCAAGACAGACAACTTCAAGTTATAGCTTGAGTATATAGAGAAGCAGATTACCAAAAGATTTATATATCCTTTGTCAGAACGGAAATCCTTACTGCTGCAAATTGACCAGGTCCTAAGAAAATACTGTTTTTCATTTTCCTTTCCTTGGCAAGCTTGCAGGATGTGTTTGAGGAGGAAGGAATGTATTAGCAAAGGAAGGGAGTGGTGTGGTGGAGCAGAGTTCAAATCCAGTAATTCTTTATTAGCACAGTGGCCATTAAAGAGATTCTTTCCTTGAAATACACTAACTTAATCCCTCTGAAATGATACCCCAGTTGCCCAGTTGAGAGCAGATACCCATCTCTGCTAAATCATAACAGGGATGGGTGACTTTATACAGCTGTGTCAATTTTCATTACAATACAGAAGGCTAAAGATGCCATTACTGTGGTTAAAACTTTGGCTGTAAAATTAGCAAAGTTGTCATTTATTCATTTTCTCCCCTATTATTCATATTTAATGGGAGACACTTGACTTCAACTCTTACAAATAGAAAAAATTGGCTGTTCTGACTGACACTCAGCTCCTTGAAATTTTACTGCTATTTTGCTCTCAAGTTCAGCACAAATGCTGAGCTATATTAGGGATCTAGTGTAGAAACATGCTTTTGCTGGATTATCTCTTGTAGAAAACAAAGTCTGAACAGAATTTATGTTCCTCAAAAGAACAGTAATATGATATGTTCTGAAACATAATACTTCTGTTGATCCAAAACATGCAAGAAAATTTAACTACTGGAAAAAGTGTATTTTCTGGTGTTTGTCTATTCCATGCATTGTAAGGGGTTGTCTGATGACCCATTTAGATGCCAACAAGTCTGCCATTTTAAAAGGGAGTTTATGCCTAGCAAATTGGCTCAGAAAAAGAAAAGATACCAAGATTTTCTTTATGGTCAGAAGAGACTAAAGGTAGGCAAAGGTTTCAGCTGTTATTTGGATCTCAAGATACAGGAGACAGGGATAACAGAAACAAAAGTTCTGCCTCCAGACTGATTTCCAGACACCTCTGCTATTTACTCTGGTCCCTGCCAAACCTCGGACAGGAGAGCATCAAGGATTTTCTCTAATTTATATCTATTGGCTTATAATTTAGGCATCTGACATTTTTCTTCCCCACTTGGCTTCAGCTTTCTCTAGTCCTCATGCTGTTTTATTACAGAATCCAGCCATATGTAAACTGTGGATATAACTATGCAAATCCAGGAACTAGGTAGAAAAAAGAATCCAGAAGGTCAGAAATATCTTTTTTCCCTTCCTCATTGCCTGGTGCCTATGACCTTATGTAATCAAATGAATCTCTGTCATTCCCTGACCTCTTCTTCCCCCTCCTCTCCTGTCATGAAGGATGATGTGTCAGATTTGGGCTTTCCACTCCCTCCAGCAAAGGGAACATCCTAACTGTTCTGTCCAGCTGAGGGCACAACAATCTCACCCTTTGTGTCCAATAATAAAATATGAGTTTGAACTGACTCTGTCTGTGATTTTGCATCATTTCACCCATTTTTTATTTGTAGCCTTCTATCAGTAAAACCTTCTAAACAGACCTTAGTCCAGTATTTGCTAATATCTTCATATCATCTTCTGGACAGCATGTTGTGCTGTTGCTGAAGCCAAAAAAGAAACTGTGGCTGAGATGTGTTGATGATGTTTTGGCTGCTTTTCAAGAAAGCACAGATGCTCTGAACATCTTTCTAGAATTCTTAAGTACTAAAATGTCCTTCCATTAAAATTTACAAGGAAGATGGAGAAATAATGCTTAATGTCTTTTTCTAAATAGGGATGGCCTTATCATGCTGATCGTAAGCTCCTAATTTGTTCTGGTTAGCAGTCTGGTACGTAGGAATCAATATATTCTCTAGATACCAAAAATTTATACCTGATTGGCAAAATAAGTGGTGTAAATATCTCTGAACATGAACAACAAAACTCAACCCACCAACAAACAAAAAGCTTTAATACTTAACAAAAGCAGAATCCTTTTTTTCAGTTTATTATACACAATAAGATCTCATGTCCAAGTTTGTTTGTTTTGCTTTAATGTATGTTTCCTATCCAGCAGGTGAAGAAACATCAATCTTTATTTTGTGAATGTGAAGGGAATAAGGTCTTATTAATTTAAAAATGGATCTACTAGCTCTTTAAAAAAAGATAAGGGGCTGAAATCAATCTTATTTAGAAAAGCCTTAAGGAACTAGAGAAATCATTTATCTTTTCTTTAACTGCTTGTCTGGTAATCAACAAGTAAAAGTCTGTCCTTCACTTTAGATGGAAATTAAGTTGCAACTACAAAAGGTGCTTCAATTACTTACTGCTGTCCTTAAGGCAAGCATGGGAAAACCAGGACAAGACAAAATAAGACTTGAGCCTAAAGGGACCATAAGGTCAAACTTCACTTGAACAAGTTACTCAAAGGTTTCTTGTAATTTGAGAATAACTACTGAATTACAGGAGGGAAACAAAAACCCAGTTCTTGATGTAGTTCTGGAAAAGCTGAAGTCCTGAAAAATCTTTCTGACAATAGCAGGTTTTTTGAGGTTTCCAACTAGAGCTATAGGAAATGCTAAATCAAAAAATGCAAACACTTCTCATTTCACCTGCCTCTGCAAATACTGGCTGTCTGGACAGTATGTAACATGTTTAACATGAAGTCAAGGTCCTGAGGGGACGTAATGAGCTTTACTGGCTGGGTTTCTAGCTGGCTTCCAGCTCTGTCACAGCCCTTCCCTTACTGGTTATCCTAGGACTGTGCCTGACCTGTATCTCCATCTTGAGCTCTGTCACATACCTGCCCACAAAGCTGTAGCAGTTGTTTTGACACCAAGTACCATTTTGTACCTTACTTTCTGACTGTTTGCATGTTTTCTTTCCCAGCAGTTCCTCTAAGGACTCTTGGCCTTTTCCCTGAAGGATGAATAACCTTCAGAAATAAATATATTTGTGCTGCAGCTCCTGACTTGTATCTGCCATAAAATGATGGCCAAGAGGGAGCAGGGCAGGCAGCCAAAAGGAGGATTTGCATCTTCACAGAGAAAGGCCCTAGCAATTCCCTGCTTGAGGCAGGAGCTCCTGTAAGCAGGGTGCCTGGTTGACATCTCTGCAGGAGGTAGAACAGCCTTGATGCTCAGTTTTTCATCTCTTTATGTCCAAAAACATGCTACAGCTCAGTTCCACAGAGCAGAGAAACAACCTTATATCTTAGTTGGGTTATCTACCTATTTACACTGGCCAGCAGAGAGATGTTTCATGTGGAAGTAGCTTCTTGGAAGGTTTAGCAAAATGAATACAGGTCTTTCTTTACTTTGTAACTTTCTTCTTAGGTAAGAAAACTCTATTCTTCTTCCAAAGTCACATCACACTTTAAAAATCCTGCTTCCATCACTTTATGGCACACAGTACTTCTTAGTATTTCTAAAAACCTGTGCCTAATTCTATTTCTAACCTATTTCTAATACACCTGTGCCCATTTAATTTATGTTTGTATGTTCTGGGGGAGATTATTATTATTTTAAACCAGAATAATTTTTGATTTATTTTCTATCTTTCATTCTCACTCTGATCTTTCTTCAGGGCTAATAACTGAATTACAGGCAGCAGGCTACTGCTCTTTAAGTAGTGACAGTTGGTGGTTTTCAAAGTTGTAATCAGACTTAGAAATGTGAATATGGAAAAATGAAGAAAAGTGAAGACTCTGCAGCTACCTTAACAATAGCATTGTAGGTTGTAACAAGGTCTATTGGTTGACACTTCAATCAATTGTAGTTGAGCACAGAAGAAACTCAGCTCCTCGTGTAGCTAAGGAAAACCTGGCTGAGCACTTTAACTCAAGTAATCTTTCCTTCTTTCTTTTATCCCAGTTTTTTATTTATTTTCTGGCAGGCATCAGCACTCCTGGGAAAAAAACTCTTTTAATGCAATAAAAATAAGATTACTTTTGCATAGCTTTTGATTGCAAATGTTTTTCCAGCTTTCAAAGAGCACTGTTTCCATACCCTTAGCAGAGCAGGATGTTATTGTTACACATTTAACTCCATGATTTGTGGTAAACATATTTAGTGCTATCTTTGTTAAAGGAAATAGAATAAATGCATGTCTTTAAGCTACAACATGTCTCAGTCACCAGTAAAACCTATGCAGCATGAAAGCCACAAGAGAGAATTGGCATCAAATTTACTCACTCTTGTATCTTTTCAGCATCTGAAGAAATCATGGATGATGCTTCTTGCTTCTGAAAGACTCCAAAGTATTACACACAAATCTTGAATACTTCATGCCAGCAAACTTTCAATTCATGAAAAAAAAAATTACCTCTGTTAGGAATCATCTACTTGGTTCTCTATTCCCGAACTAGATATTCAAAAATGATAATATGCATAACTAGTTTCATAAATCCATGCTTTCACAAAAGGAACAGAAACTCTGTTTTTTCTCATAAAGTACAGGCATGTCACTGGCTCAATATGATGCTTATCATGAAGTTATGAGACCTACAGAAAGATCTTAACACAAAGTAATTCAAGATTCTGCAATAAGACCATGATTAATTTGGACCAGATACATGAGAGTCTTTCAGTTTAGCTGAGGATGCTTGTTAAAAAAAGTTAAAAGTATAACTTTATCTTGTAATTCATTAATCTCACATAACTTACAGTACTGTGGAGGCATAGATTGATGTGCACCAGTCATACTTGTAAAATCTTTGCAGTAATTGAACTTTAAGTGGAGAATAAGACATTTTAAGACATGGTCAATTGTTCTGGGGTAATAAGAATTGTTGTAATAGAGTTTTTTGGAAGTTTTAAAATTTATAGAACTTTAAAATATTATCGATTAATATAACACTTTTGATCTCATATTCTCATAATATCCACCCCTATTGGGAAGCGGTTTAGACTGACTCTAATCCAAGATACTATTCTAACCATGAATAATAGGTATTAAAGCATATTTAGCCTATTTATTTGAGACAGAAAAGCTGTAATTTCCCTGATGCTTTTCTTTCTCAGAAAAAATTTTAATCTCAAGTGTCTGAGGCTATAAATCCCACTGCAGAAATAAAGAAACTAAATCTCCCAAATCCCAGTCTTCAGTTATTTCTTGTAGCAAGAGCTTCGATGCTAAGTTATTTGGAAGGCAAATATTTTAATTGATTTCTCATGAGAATTGCATTTGATTGCCTTTATAAATTCCCATGTACCATACAGTCTGTTCATGTGCTGAATATAAGTTTCAAAATCATTTCCCATGCTCCAGCAAAGTTCACTGAAAATACAGACTTAACTGTAAGTGACCCAAGAAATTAATGATTATCTCCCTATTCTGCTTGTCCTCTTCAATTCTCACAAAAGTCCCTGGCACTTTACTGTGTTAATATTTACAAAACTTAGGAATCTAGCAGCATCTTAAGGCAACTATACAGCTGCTAATGGGAAATACATATTATTTTGTATTTTTTTATAGTTGGACATGTAGAATAAGATTCCAAGTACTGCAGCAGTAAGCTATGGGGTTTATATTTCTCGAGAAAAATTTGTTTTGCTTGGCATTTTGAGAAAGTTCTTCAGGACATTTTGTCCTCTTTGCTAGGGAAGTGGACCTAACCTTAAGAATGTCATCTGCAAGAAATACTGACACTTCTGTATGTACAGAAAGCTTTTTTTCCAAGCTTTTTTACACCTACTAGTCATCCAGCTACCAGTAAAAACCAGATTAACATGACATACAAAACTGGTTGGCAAAAATACAACTGAGACAATGATGTATATATCCATCAGTTCCTCAATTCCTGTTATGATTAATTATTTCAACAATAAAAAAACTGTTTCAGAGAGAACGTTTCCTAACAAGCCTCTTTTAGCAGATTTTAGGAATTCATAGAATCATAGAATCATAGAATAGTTTGGGTTGGAAGGGACCTTAAAGATCATCGAGTTCCAACCCCCCTGCCATAGGCAGGGACACCTCCCACTAGACCAGGCTGCTCAGTGCCTTGTCCAGCCTAGTCTTGAACACCTCCAGAGAGGGGGCATCCACAACCTCCCTGGGCAACCTGTTCCAGTATTTCACCACCCTCACTGTAAAGAATTTCTTTCTTATGTCTAGTCTAAATCTATCCCCCTCTAATTTATATCCATTGTTTCTAGTCCTCCCATCCGATATTATGTTAAAAATTCCTTCCCCTGCCTTTCTGTAGGACCCCCTCAGGTACTGATAAGTTACTATGAGGTCCCCTCTGAGCCTTCTCTTCTCCAGGCTGAACAACCCCAACTCCTTCAGCCTGTCCTCATAGGGCAAGGACTTTTCAACAATTCAACAATTCAACAAGGACTTTTTCTGGTTCCTCTTCTAAGGAATCTGTCATTCATTTGTGGCTGCTCTACATTCAGACTAGTCCACAAAATACACAAAGAACTTAATCCTGGTTGGAAGAATCAAACAATCAATAAATAAACATGCAAGATAATCTGAGACTAGCTAAAACGACTACTCAGCACTGTCTTTTTCTTGTCAACCTAAGATGTGGTCATAAGATCTTGCACAGTCTGTGATTCTTAGAGCAAGATTTGATTTGGTTTTGGACTCTAATTACAGAAAAGACACGCCTGAAGCCTGTTAGCACTTTCCAGTATACACAGCCCTCATGAAAGAACTTATCTGCTTCTTCAAAGTTCAGTATTTTCTGTATCACTACATATGATATTCCATGATTTTCTGTATATGTAATTAGTGCATCAAGAAACAACACAGACTATATATTTCTGCCAAAAAATCTTCACATTAAGACTGAAGCAATCTGGTATAACCAACACTTAGCATTAGTCATTTCAGTCTCATTAGTTCCTTTTAGAATTATATGCTGAACAAATGAGGCTGACCTACCAAATTAGGACTAGACTGAATTTTAAAATCTTCAGACTTTGGTAGACTGAATTTCAGTTTTTTCTTTAGCTTATGAACTCGACTGTCAACACTGAAAAATGTAACTTTACCAAGATTCAGTTTCAGAATAAAAGGTCTTCAGTCCTGATGGTTATTATTGTTATTTTAAGCCATATTTGCCTCATTTATGCTTTAGTGAAGCTGCATTCTTACAGACATCATTCAGGAATAGTTGTATGGAGAGGCTATAAGAGGCAAAGGAAATAGAGGAGGGATGATCACAATGTAGTTTCCATCCTCCAGTGTAAATCCAGAGAAACATCTGTAAGTGTGACAGAAGTTTGAATTAAAACTCTAATTGCACTCTCACAGCACAGAGAAGAGAAAGATAAGGTGCCTCCAGGAAGAGAAACAATCTCCCAGTATGTATCACTGGTAGTTCAAGGACAAATTCTAAAGGAACTGCAAGTAGATATATTCAGAAAATGCCTGTTCAGTGTAACTATCATCTCACATAGGCTAATAAAAAGAGTATCTGATACACCATCTTGCAGATAGATAGCCACTATAAGACTGACAGGATACAGTAGCATGCCTAACCCTGTTACTTTAGAAAACAAGAAAGAGTGAAAAAATGCTTAAAATAGAGTCTGAGAAGGGTTCTGCTGTTCCTATCCTTTATTGGCAGAATTCAAAGACCTCCTTTAGGAAACTACAATAATGAAAAACCTCAGAACTTCAAAGAATCTGCACAAAGGAAATTCTTAGTCTTCTGGGTGTTATTCTGCAGAAATAAGTGATAACTGTAAACAGTATATACTAATCCTCTGATCTGTAATACAGCAATAATGCATTCCTCAATAAAGAATGTCTGAAAGAAATTCAACTGAACTGGCCAAGTGTAGAATGTGCAGGCTCCAAAAATAATTATGAGCTGCCTCCCAAAGGAAAAATTTTCTGAACTTCTGAGCAGCTGATGTCTTTTTGAGATGGCACCCACAAGCTTAAAACACATGAATACAAAATGTTGTAACTGCTCTCTCTTCAAGCACAACTTTTGCTGCATTTGTCTGGTGCCTTTATTTGCAGGAGCCAAATATGGAAGGAAAACCTTACCAATTTCATGCCCCTGATACCCTTTTGCCCAAGGTTAACTGAAATAAAGGGAACTTGCAGTAGCAGCAGTAATGAAAAAGCTGTCAGGATATATGATGATTTGTGTTTTTTTAATTGAGGAAGGCATGTTATATTTAACCAGACCGGAAGATATTTGTCTCATTAGTGATTAGTAAGCATTTAGGGATTAGTAAAATGTACTGATTTAAGCCTATTGGCAAATGGATGCTGGATACCTAATACCCTTTTAAGTTTAATAGGCTAATATATAGAATGATATATCTTCCTGTCCTTTGGCAGAAACAATGGCTGTTTGTCAGTCTTATTTAGACAGTTTTTATACTCATGAGGAATGTAGTGCTGAACACCTTGAATGGATGTAAGATGAGGTACTGTTTAATGCAAATGATGAAAATTGTCATTGCTCAACAAACTGAAATTAAAAAAAAACAACTAAAAACTAGCTCACCTGCTTTAGAAAAAATAAAATAGATAAACCAACTGAAACTATCTGTCAGGAATTGTGGTTAGTAAAATCTCCATTAGCATAGTTACTCTGCAGCATTTTCTTTCATTAGTGCTTGCTAGCCATACTTACTTTATGTCACACAGTAAACAAAATGATGCTAATCAGTGGAGGATCTTGATGAATTCTAGGTTTCAAACCTTTAAAAGGTCAGGTTATCATTTTACTGATGGAATAGTTTCAGCAGTTTCACAGTTGAAAGTACCAATAGCTTTGCTTCTGGAACTCTGATCCCCATGTAATCTCGTTGTTATCTCGACATATACATTTTTTTAATCTCCATAGTGCTCAGGTAAAGAAGCTTAGAGTGGAATCATCCATAAAGCTGGGATAGATTTAACCACTGAGCTGATGACCACTGGAGGAAAAGGACAAAACTTGTTTGTTGTGGCTTCTTCCACTTGTTTTTTTTCCCCTGCTGGATACAAAATGAAAGTAAAAAGTTACTTGACATATATCACACTTGGCTTCCTACTGATTCTTTCAGTCCCTGGTAGATCTACATCTGCAAGAAGAACAAAGTTTACTGCAGATATGTGGAATGAACTATTACAGCTCCAGTACTGACACTGTTCAAGTTTTTGTGACCCATAAACACTATTTCATAGAGAAAAGTTTCAGTTTGCCTTCTTAATTTATGATGCTGCCAACTCAGTTTGTCATGAATAAATTCACTGATTTTTTAAATAAATGTTTGTCTAAGTAAATTTGATTAAAGTCACAAATCAGGCTCCATCATACTTATTGAAGCAATGTCTCTAATGTTCTTTTGTCTAGCAGCTTTCCCAACATTATCATTCACATGCTTGTGCTTCTCTCTACAATAGATAGCTAAATAATGGCACTGAATGATTTAGGGATACAGGAAATGCAGAACACTTTGAGAAACTATCCATCCTTCAACACTGCCAGTATCACCATCCAGATTGTAATGGGAAGTACAGCAATATCCTGTCATGGGCTTCATCAGTGAATAACAACAGTATTACTCAAATAATTAGGTGGCAGTAATCCAATGATATTGTTGCTGCTTCCCTTCTTTTTCTCATCCTCTATAACCAGCCTTGGTGCTACTCTTCTATATTTGGCTTTACTATTTGTGAACAATCCAATCTCTTACTCCAGCTGGTGAGATTCAGATCTTCCCTGATAAAACAGGAAAGTGTCATGCATGTGGATCTCCAGATGTGTGTGCATAGAGGATGGCATGGATGACAGATCTTGGAAAGGAAAAAGATGATAAAGAAAGAAGACATATATCACAACATAAAGCAAAATTTCACACTACAGCTTCCATTACAGGTTGAAATTCCCAGTTCATGATGAATCAAGGGGTAATATCTCAGAGAGACTGCTTGAGAAAACACAGAAGCATTTCTACCAACACTCCAAAATCTCTCATGATCCAAAAGGCTGGATTTCACCTCAATATTCAATGGTACCATGGCACATTTTGTGCTATCAGTGAAAAAGAATGGTTGAAACAGGATTGCATTTTGTAACTTCAAACCATGAAGAAACACTGGTTTAGACAGATAGTATTAGGTCTTTGCATCTGTTATCTCCCACTTATTTAAATTATTCTATTGCCAGAAAGATCTACAAGGTAGCAGGACATGAAAGTTAAACCTAGCCTATTAAAACAGACCTACATATTTCTTTTTCACCTATGCATTATGCATTACCCAAATAAAGTATTACAAAAAATGGTGATAAAGTTCACCAGGAAATCAAATACTAAGGAATCTTCCACTGTGGCCTGAAGTTGTGAGCATTATTATTATACTTTTAATTGCACTATAAGCATTGATGTCATGTTGCAATAATGAAACAGGACAAACATAAGTGATGCAGGCAGAAGCATGGTTTTATTGATTAAAAAGAAGTGGTTGATACATTCTTGACAGGAAGACATCACATTTAATTATCCCACCAAAATGCCCTCCTATTTATGATGGATGTGATTTTTTCTTAGCTATTTTTACAAGACTAGTCTGTGTTCTGACCAATTCTGTCAATCAGTTTGAAATATTTTAGTTCCCAGATCTCTTTTTGACTGTAAGGAGCATCTTTCTTACATTACTTAATTTATCTGATAATCATTTCTAAAGCATGTCAAAGGACATTCATGAAACATTTAGGTAAGGTATACAAGGCACCTCTATGTAATACACTGCTATGAAATCAGTTACTAATAAAACCATGACAACCATTTCCAGAGAGATATTTTACAGGTATAATAGCTCTACATTCCCCAGATATTGGGGTTTATCTCAGTCTTCCTAAATCAATGAAAAGAATTTACTCCCAAAGGTTTTGAATTAGGACCTGTAGGGAATACCAAAATTTTAACTGCCTGACTACTGAATGCACATCTGACATCTCAGGCCAGGATTCTGGAGGGAGCATTTAACAATGTCAGGGTGACACTGATGTTTGAATTGGCAGCCCTTTCAGTGAGACAGACTCTATAGTGATATACTGTGATATTATTTAAGAGCCATAGTCAGGAAGCAGTATATTGCACAGCACTAGATTTTTACAGACATAGAGCAAATAGAATTTCCTTCCCTGCCAGTGTTTACAATTTTACAAATTCAAGCGGGGCAACAAATTGGCATAGGGGAAAATAAGGAGCTAGAGTTAATATATTGCCCATTTCTATCTATCTATCTATCTATCTATCTATCTATCTATCTATCTATCTATCTATCTATCTATCTATCAAAGGGTTGGAGCAACTGCCCTATGAGGACAGGCTGAAGGAGTTGGGGCTGTTCAGCCTGGAGAAGAGAAGGCTCAGGGTGGACCTCAGAGTAACTTATCAGTACCTGAGGGGGTCCTACAGAAAGGCAGGGGAAGGAATTTTTAACATAATATCGGATGGGAGGACTAGAAACAATGGATATAAATTAGAAGGGGATAGATTTAGGCTAGACATAAGAAAGAAATTCTTTACAGTGAGGGTGGTGAAATACTGGAACAGGTTGCCCNATCTTTAAGGTCCCTTCCAACCCAAACTATTCTATGATTCTATGATTCTATCTATCTATAGTTACATATAACATATATAGTTAATATATACCTGTTAATATTAGTCATACCTCTGGCTTGATAGAGACAAATTTTCCAGCATTATAACAAAGTAATTTCTAGAAAAAGATTAAAATGTTGATACAAAAATTATTTGAAAATTATCTCAAAGATATTTTTGTAGCACTATGAGTGGTAACATCAACAAAGCCTGACTGTAGTTTCTTGCAAATCTAACAGACTGGTAAATTAGGCTAGCATTTCTTCTTACAAATCAGAGGCAGTAAGTGGACCTAATTCTAGTGAATATGGTAGTTAAAAATACTGGATTGTTCACAGCTATTTTGAAGCTCAAAGCAGCCATTAATGCTTATGTTCTTACTCTGCAGTTATGTCTGCTTTTGAGAAGTCTGAATTAAAATCTTAGTGGTTTTATCTGCAGAATTGATTCAATTCAAATTCCAGAAGATGGACATGCAGCAGTATAATGAAAAATAGCATTATTTCACATAGAGCTATCTGTGAATAAAAAGCCCATCCAAGTACAATGTGAGCAGACATGCTGTTAGGATGCCAGTTGGCTTCATCATATGGAGATATTGCTGCCTTTAGTGTCTGTTTCTCCACAGACTGACACAATAACCCAAAGCTCCACAAAGCTAAGGCCTTCTTAACTGCTCATTGACACAAAATAGTGGTCTCCAAGTGCTCTTTCAGATGTCATTATGCTCTATCATGTCAGTGATCCATGGATAACAGCACTTAAATCACTGGGGGGGTGTTCTGCTAGCTTGTTAGGTTCTCATATAAATTTAATAACAGACTTATTTCATTTCCCTTTTGAGAAATTAAAATTGCTTGGAATGCTTTAAATATAGCTACAAAACTGAAAAGGTCTGTGTTCTGCAGTGATGTGTGCATCCCTACTGTTCTGTTCTCCAGCCCCTTTCCCTCCAATTCCTCTCTTTAATTTAGAAAAGTGCATACTTCACCCCTCATTTACCCTCCTCTGACATACTGCACCTCAGCTCACCAGGTTCTTGTTCTTTCTACCAGAAACTTCAGTCTTCTCCATCTAGTCCTGGTTGACCCAGCTAAATAATTCAGTCAAATGGTGCATCATTTCTTTATCATGGATTCTTAAATACTATCTGCCCACAGTGGGTTTTATCTGGTGATGTGTTTAGTGCCCTACCTTTAATATTTTTTCCTCTAATAATTGCAAAATATAATATTTTGCAAAATACGTGGAAGCATTCAGTCCATGTGAACTAATGCAAGTTTGATAAAATACGACTTTAGGGGGAAAAAAATTTACAAAAATTATGAAATAACCCTACTTGCTTGATGCTTATGTTCATTTGTTGTGCATCAATCAGTGAGAAATTTCTCTGTGTGTAGAGCAAGTGTATTTTAAAAGCAAAAAAAAAAATCAAAGATAAAACTGACAGTGCCCTGGTTTGTTCCCATCCGGTGGTGTCTATGGCATTTCTCTGACTGGAAATGCTAGATTAGGATCTGCCTTCACAGTTTCACAATCTGATCTCAGCAAAGCCAGTGTTTATGTATAAAATTTAAAAAGTTAATGAGGAAAATACTTTTCGTATACTTTGTTCAGTCCACTGTAGACAAAGTTTGTCAGAAAGAGGTGAGGAGGCTGTGTTCTATGAAGGATTGTTTTAAAATCTTTAGCTAGTTTGAGACTTTCCTCTTATTCACCAAAATATATTGAATCCTACATTGGAACTGAATGAGGTTTTAAAAGCTGGCAGAAATATCTTGGGCTGGCTGCATGCTATTTTTGTTGGAGACTTATAAGACAACTAGAACCAACAGTTTGTCAAAAGCATAATTTCATGATGAAGAGAGGGTGAGAGTTTCATGGCTGCCTTCTTTCCAGATTAAATGGTCACTGCTAAAATGTTGGCTTTTTTCCCTCTTCAAATTTAATGATGCTATTGCTTTAATGGTCATCAATCCTTTTGTGACACTGACTCCAGACCAAACTCCTTGGGGATAATCCTAGTTGTCAGATGCAAATCACAACAATTATCATCACTTGGTGTTCAAATGGAGATCATACTGAGAGTGTGCTAATTCCAAGGGGGAGTCAGATCTGGATTGTTGCAGAAGTGGAAAATGCCACAGATGCAAAGTTTCTCATGCTTTATACTTTCTCCTCCTCTTCTTAAACTAAAAACTCAAATTCAAGTTGTCTCTTGAAATCAAAATGAGGAACAAACTCTAAATAGAGAAAGTAATTTCCAGCTATCATGAAATACAGAATCTCAGTTCTTTATACAAAAAACCAGAATTTATTGAGAACAAATAATTTGTAGATTGATAAACTGAGTTTTAGAGCCACAGGATCAATCATAAAAGAACTGAGGATGCTCTTTGGAGAGAGCACCTAGTCAAACCACTGCTCAGAGCACAGTCCATCACACCAACTTTTTGTACTTGTTTTTTTCTTGTTTTTACAGGTTTTTATTTCTCCTGTGCATTCAAGACTGCTGATAGTTTGAAATGTGCAGACCTACAGGCAGTTTAGGTAGCTGAAAAATATTAATACCAAAATTAATACCACTACAGCATAAGTCCCCTATTTTTTTGTCTGTGCATATTTGAAACTTAGGAATTTAATCCTTTTTTTTCTTCTGGAAAAAAAAAATCTTGCATATATTACAAGCATGTTAGCTATAGATAGTATTTGATATTATCAATTTTTTTTTTCTTTTGTTAGCATGAGAGATGGTATAATGTTATCAGAATGTCTATAAAAATTATTATTGATGTAGCTACAAAGAGAAAAGGTACACTATTAAATTTTATGTAGCTACATAGCTGTTCAGGAAAATAAACCTGAACAGACTGACACAGCATACAAATAATTCATACAATGAAATATTTAAGTGTATTGAAGAATCTCTATATAGAGAAAAGTACTGAAGACTCTGGTAAGGATAATTACTTGGTAAATCTCTTAAATCTAAAAAAGCATAAATGCCATGAAACATAATTCTTTAAAATCAGATAATCCATTATCCTCTCAAAACATAAAACAGATGAGAACTGGGTTTATGAGCCAGTGGAAATCCCAGCAAGTGCTGTGTGACCAGGACACTGCCTTCCAGCTCCCCAGGTGAGCACCTGTCTAACCCAGCCCAGTAAAGAATTAGTGACTTCTGTTACAAAGACTTCTCATTTGTTGTCTTACATAGTTCAAAATCTTATAGGGAGGTTTATGGACATTTACTTCTGTCTTCATGCTCAGAAGGAGTCATTTATGTGGGCATTCAAAGCGTGCCAATGCCTGCATTAAAGAGACTCTGTAAGAGATGGGCCTGGGACACATGTAGTTACTAAAACATGCCTAGAGTCAAATTGGGGAGAAAAGTGGAAGGACTAGGGTGTTCACCATGAGGATGTGAGACACTGGAACAGTTTGCCCAGAGAGGTGGTGGAGGCCAGGCTTGCTGAGGCTCTGAGCAACCTGATCTAGTGCAGGATGTCCCTGCCCATGGCAGGGGGGTTGGAACTAGGCTTGACATAAGAAAGAAATTCTTTACAGTGAAGGTGGGGAATCACTGGAAGAGTTTGCCCAGAGAGATTGTGGATGCCCCCTCTCTGGAGGTGTTTAAGGCCAGGCTGGACATGGAACTGAGCAGCCTGATGTAGTGGGAGGTGTCCCTGCCTATGGCAGGGGGGTTGGAACTCGATGGTCTTTAAGAACCCTTCCAACCCAAACTATTCTATGATTCTATGATCTTTAAGGTCCTTTCCATCCCAAACCATTCTATGATTCTATAAGCTTTAGTTTTACAGACAGGCACAGGAAGGATGCAGTTACCTGAATGTACAGCCATGCCAACAGAAAAAGTTCCCAAGAATGTGGTATTAAAAGATACCCCAAGTCACACTTCGGATTTAGGAGGGGCTTTTTAGGTTTGTCTGGGAGAATTCAACTTGCTTTCAGAAGTAGAAACCACAACAGATAAAAGGGTGAAGGTAGCACTGCCTGGAGTGTAAGTGGCAGAAGAAGAGATGACAGGAAATCCCTGTCTTCAGAAACCAGGTTGATAATGGTGTTTGTCTCATGGAATTTATTAATGGAATGAGTTTGCTTGCAAGAATTCCTGCTCTGCAAATACAAATTCATTTCCAGCACAGAAGAGTGGTATGTTTACAATTCAGGGAAAATATTGTTAAAAAATCACAGACGTGCTTGATATCCATGAGATAAGAGTAAGTAAGAAATCAGTAAGAAATATCTAAGGGGAGATCTTTCAAGTTTTTTAATTAGACACGTTTTATCAGACTAAAAAACTCTTCCAGATCTTACTTCTGATATCAAATAGGAACTTGTGAAGGACTTGTCCTGCTAGGAAACTCAAAATTCATAACTCACTGTCTAAGTATTGATGCAGAGGTTGAGACTGAAATTAAAACTGTTCCTGAAGACAGATTGACATTCAGGGCCAAGTTTATACCATCCTTTACAATTGATGGGGAAATTTAACTGGATGGGCTCAGCTGGACAACTTGAAAAATTATTTCATATCCTGAGCTCAAATGATTAATAAATATTTGATTCTTTGCAATAAATCACAGGCTTATCAGGCAAAAATGAAGAGCCATTGCTGTGATCTAAGTCTGCATCAATAAAGTATTTCACATATATATATATATATAAGAAAAAGTGAAGACAGAAAGTGTTAGACATACCACTGAATCCTTGAGGTGATAGGATAGAGCCATCTCACTTGCCATACTCATGGGATGTATTTTTAAAGCAAAAATAATAATAATCTTACATATTCTGATTCTTCACGTAACAGGATGCATTGTGCAGGAACTACAAAAATACTGGGGGAAAAAATGATTGTTCAGTAATTTATACACATTCCCATAAGTAGATTTTATCTGGTGCATGAAGTCCCATATTTATTTTGGTTACACGAATTTCAATTTCATGAGATTAGAAGAATGTTTAAGAAGAATATGGAGGCACATGGAGGCATTCATTTGTTCCATTAGTTTTGGTATCTGCTTTCAATTCATGATTTGCTGTAACTGCCTCTGACAGAATAAATGGGAAAATTAAGATTTTCACATGGGAGGAGCACAGAATTGAATTCAGAGCAATCCTGCTCTGCATGGTTCTGTAAAGGTTCCATTGATTTCATTAGGTCTAATAAAATATATCTCCTTTACAAATATACTATATTTTTAGCCCCAAAGGCAACTGGAACAGGTTGCCCAGAGAAGTTGTGGATGCCCCCTCTCTGGAGGTGTTCAAGACTAGGCTGGACAGGGCACTGGGCAGCCTGGTCTAGTGAGAGGTGTCCCTGCCTATGGCAGGGGGGTTGGAACTCGATGATCTTTAAGGTCCCTTCCAACCCAAACTATTCTATGATTCTATGATTCTATTACTGTAAAACTGCTTCTTTATCCTTTATATGTTTCTATTTTAATATTTCTAAAAAGAAAATTGTAACATAGCTCTGCTTTAGGGAAATACAACAGCACTCAAATGAGTAAAACACTCATTTGAACAACATCACAGGTAGGGAGTTGGGATTTTGGTTTTGCTGATTTATCCTTGTTGCAGTAGACTAACAGACAAGCCCCACTCATGCACTCCAGGTTTTTTGTGGGTCAGACAGTGATCTCCAAAATAGTGACCTATTTTATGCCACCTCTATCTTTTATATCATGCAGAACTACAGCAGACAACTTCATATGATGTCCACACTTCGATATCAAGAGCTCTGAGCTGAATAATTCAGGGTCAGACTGGAGACCCTCCCTAGGGCACACAGGGGGTCAGGAGCTCTGGCACATTACCCCAGGGGAAACTTGTGCTTGCTTTGTAACAAGGAGCAACAGCCACAGCCTGCTTCTGGCCTCTCCAGTCTTTCTATTGAATGACTCCATCTGCTCTATGGCAATCTTCTACCCGTTGACAAATAGCTCTCTCACATTATAAATATGATTTTAAAAATATTTTTGGTGGATACTCATCCAGGTCAACTGTAAAACCATGTTACAGCAGATTCAATGGAATGAATGAACTCAAGAAGAGAAAACTTCAGATCAAGTTATCAGTTAATTGTGCATATATACATGTCCTTGTTTTGTCCTTGGTGTTTTACTGAGAGGTAATCATTAATTTGCTGTGATGACTTTTTAATTTTCTCTTCTTTTTTAATTAAAAGTGGTTACATGAGGTCTTGCCAGCTCAAATGAAGACTAAGAATGGTGCTGATGGGCTGCAGAAGACAGAAACGTGCCCTGAAATGTGGGCCCTATGTTTGGAATCTGAGTTTCAGTCACAGTAAGCCCTTCCAGATTCCTCACCCCTTACATAACACAGTAAATCCTGTCATCTGCTTTCTGATAGCATCTACTTGTAAGGCTGGAACAAGTAGTGCAAACATTCCTGAGATCTCTCCTGTTTGTCATACTGCTGTGCTCCCAAGTAATCACAACTGCATACCTGAAAGAGGATACACTGATAAAAATGTTTACAACATATCAACGTGGCAGTTAGAAACAGATTACACCAGCTGAGCAGGAGACAAAGCAGGCTGAGGAAAGCTCTTTTCATTTCCATTAATTCTCCGAGTTCTAGCATTCTTTTTCTTTAAGTAAGGTAGTCCCAACAGCCCTATCACAACTTGTTTTGTGCTTTTAGTGAAGTTTTTCCTGCTACAACACTTAAAATCATGTGATTTATGTATTTTAACTAGGTAGCTTCTCTGAAAAATGCTGATATGAAACAGCTGAATATAAAAGCTCGTGCATGAATGCCCTGAAAGCAGGTGGATATAAGATAGTGGAGAACTTTGTGCAAGGCAGCTCATGATGAGCTGACTGCAGTACAAAGGAGCTGGATTTTGTCTTCTTGCCTTCTGGAAATACTTGCTTGCTGTTAAAATGCAAATAACAACCACAAAAAAACCCAAAACAAAACCAAAATCCCAAGGAAGAAGAAAACCCATGAAATTATCCTATTACAAATAGGCTGTTTTGATCTGTATCACTACTGCTCAGCTTCCAATTTTTCAGATTTTCTTTCCAAGCTACAACCTTGATGAAAGCAGATGTTTCATCAAAGAAAAATTTCAGATAAAAGCTTCCAGACAGTTTTACTTATAACCATAATGAGGCATGTCAAAAAAAAAAAGGAGGTATCACCCAATTATAAAGCAGGTATAGTTGGTATGGTCTTGTTGCATCCTTATGATGGGAGTGATGTGAGTTGAGCTAACTGTTTATAAACACATAAACACAGAGGACATGCACTGTGCTGGTAAATGAACACATATTCTGTGTATACATACACTGACCTTCTCACACTGGGAATAAATTGGTTTAACTCTTACTGTTATGCAGTGAACAAGTGAAGATCATACTTAAACTAATAAAAGAATGAAAAGACACAGGAGTTTATGGAGTCAGCACTTGATTTTTTCTTTTATTTTTTCTCAGCAGGCATTCTGCTGAACAACAGCCCACCTGAGCTCCTAGAGACACCACCAGCACAAGAAGCTGATATGGCTGACTGCAGGAGGAAAGTAGAGAACTCTATGAATGAAAAAATAAAACTAAATGACATTTCTACTTTTCTTTGGTCCCTAAACCATCACCTTAACAGCTCAATAATTTTGCTGTCTTGTTTTCAGTTATTATTACTACTTTATTTTGGACACTGTCAAAGACTAATAAAGCAGTATGATGCATCATTTGGATGTGAATATCCTTGCTAACTGATCCAGTCTTTTGGACAATACCTTCCTTCAGATGAAGGTTTGACAGATGACAGAAATTCTCTGCAGAGTTACCCAGCTAAAGATAATGATAGAGGTGTCTTTTTTCTCATCATTCAGTGCAACAAAAGTAATTTTCTGGCTCTGCACTGTAGTTTTCAGGATTAAGGGAGGACATACATGGAAAACTGCATACAAGTACCTGAACCAGAAAGCTGAGAACATGTGGGCATTGTGTGAGCTTCTAAAGCCAGCTCATACTATCAACATCTGCAAGTGATGAAGGCAATTCAATATTGAACAACATGGGCATCCAACATTTGTAGGTTATTCTATCTGTGATTAAAAACTTGGATGTAGAACTGGATCCTGCAGGCAGCTTTTCAGACAAGCTTTTCTATATAAACCTTCCAAGATGATCAAAGGGCTGGAGCAACTGCCCTATGAGGACAGGCTGAAGGAGTTGGGGTTGTTCAGCCTGGAGAAGAGAAGGCTCAGAGGGGACCTCAGAGTAACTTATCAGTACCTGAGGGGGTCCTACAGAAAGGCAGGGGAAGGAATTTTTAACATAATATTGGATGGGTGGACTGGAAACAATGGATATAAATTAGAGGGGGATAGATTTAGACTAGACATAAGGAAGAAATTCTTTCCAGTGAGGGTGGTGAAACACTGGAACAGGTTGTCCAGGGAGGTTGTGGATGCTCCCTCTCTGGAGGTGTTCAAGACTAGGCTGGACAGGGCACTGGGCAGCCTGGTCTAGTGGGAGGTGTCCCTGCCTATGGCAGGGGGGTTGGAACTCGATGATCTTTAAGGTCCCTTCCAACCCAGACTATTCTATGATTCTATGATAAAATAGAGGCAGATTCCTACTGAATTTCCCAGTATTTGTCAGGTATTTGGTTGAATGGTCATGATTCTAAACCTGCAAATATTAACCTGTCTCTCTTAAACCTATTTGAATATGACCACTAAATTGTTTGTAACTGCTTTTCTCTAATTTCTTTCATTCATGCAGTGACATACAAAAGCTTCACAAAAAAAAGAGAGGAAAGAAAAAATTGAGAAGCCTTGGACAGTCTTCATTTTCTGCATGAATAAACACATTGCAATGGTCTGTGCACAGTGGTGATGCAGTAAGAACATTCATAGGATTCCACAGTTTGATGCTTTACTTCTTTGAGTGTTCTGATATTTTGCTGCTGTAAAGCTATGTAAAACAGACAGGAATACTCCTGATCTCTAAGATTACTACAGAAGGGCTTTTATTTCATTTTTATGGCATATAAATAAAACAATCTATCAGTGCTTCTGACTGTGGGTTTTTTTGAAGTTTGATTCTAAGAGTGGATGAAAGGCATCATAATTCCTATTGGTGCATGCTAAGGACAGAATTTGTCCCTGAAGGGTTTATGAGGCTTGTTATGAAAACAGAAAGTAACCAAAGTGTAAATCCTTATGGCAGGAGAAAACAATATGAACATGATATGTGATGACAGTTTTGTATCAATTATGAAACCAGCCTAAGATATAGTTTAGCACTTGCTAGGTCATTTCTTTTTTTTCACTGCTGCACTAATGAGAAAATATTTCAGCTGACTTTTCCAATAGTCCATTAAAAAAAAATTTATATCCAAAAATAACACAGGTGAAGCAACAACATGAGAATATAAGGAAAGAGATAAAAATTGGTAAAGTGAGCAGAACAGAATTAAAGCAGAGCTGAAATTATTGTACCCTCCATTATTATGGCTATTAGTGTTTTTAAGTTTTTCACAAGACAGCTTCATAAAAAGACTTTCTTTTTTTATACAGCTCACTTCAAGTTGTTTGTGAATTTTTCCCCCAGTACCTATTAACTGACAGTAGGAAGTGCTGAAGACTGATTTTAGGAAGGATAAAATTAAGCTATTTGTCACAATGCAGCTGGAAATAAAAGAAATACAGTGGACTACCCAAGATATATGGCAGAACAAAAGTTGACAAGGCTGCCTTCCAGTACACCTCTAGTAAAGAAACAGCAATAGGAAAAGGAACTCTTCACGAATCAGCTGAGCTAAAAGTCCTAGGGCCACAGATATCTCTTTCCTAACATGCCTTTATAGACATTTCAGATGGTCTGCCATATGATCTGTAAAGGAAGGAAAAGTTACATTGGAGTTATAAATAACAAAAGCCAAATGGGACACATCTGAGGCAATGAAATACACATTTTGTCAGAGGAAGGAGGAGGATGGTCAAGGACATCTTGCAGCTATGTGGAGGTAGCAAGGCAAAGAGTCCAGCTGCAGGCAGCCCAGAGCACTGGAACCAATTCTGGTGGCCCACTTCAGGAGACAATGCTAGTTTCTCTGAGATGAACAGCATTTTCATACAATTTCAAGCTACTTGTCAGTCTTTTGTGTCACAGCGTTCTGGTTTCAACTGGGAAAGAGTTCGTTTTCTTCCTAGTGATTGCTGTGAAAGCAGTGTTAGTAGCACCTATTGCTATTAGTTGTTGCTTAGTGACATTTACACTATCCAAGAACTTCTTCAGGTTCCTGCAGAAGAATAGACAGAGCAATGGAATGGCAAATGAAATAATGCCTACCATAGACACCATGCTCAGTATGTAAAAGAGGGTTAGGTGGCCAGCAGGAATAGGCAATCATTGCTCAGAATGGTGCCAATTCACTGAGTGGTGACAGTGACCTATGTCATTATTATTATTATTATTGTTGTTTTTCATTTTCTGCTATTTTTTTCTATTGAACTGACTTTATCTCAGACCATGATAGTTTTCTTTCTCTCTTTCATCCCCTTTTGTTTACCCTCTTCCACCTGGCCTTCTTGATGTGCATAAGGGGCTGATGGTGACTAAGCAGCTGTCTGGTTCTAGTTGCCAGCTGGGCTTAGATCATGACACTAAAACACTGCTCTCCATCCTCATTCCTTCACTTCTCTCCCCCCTCAAATGAAAGTATGGGTGAGAATTCTATTCTTTCTGATGTCAAATACAATTATGAAGCTGATACAGTCAGAGGGACATGCAGTATTTAGAGAGTACTATGGTGAAAATGCAACTTACTCTACAACCTTTGGCTATACTGCTCTGGGGGGCCAGAAGAGCATTGTGCCAGGAGAAAGCATCTCTATGTTTAAAAATCCTGTGCACTAGGCAATTTCACCCCACAGATCATTCCTCTTTGACACTTAGGAGCTTTTTGCCTTCCATTTAACTTAACTTGTATGCTAGTTGAAGGAATTCAAGAGTGATTTTCCTCCTAGAAGCTGTAGATTCTTTCTAAGAAATGTCTTCCCTTCTGGAGCTGGTGGCTCCTCACTGTGATACAGCAAATACTCAGTTCTGCTCCTAATGATGTCTGCTGAGCATACAGATGACAGATCTTGGAAGCAGAAAGATTCAAAGGAAAGGAGTCAACTCACTTGAGGATTTTAAAGAACCTACAGTTTCTTATTCTTTTGAAATTGCTAAGAATGACCATGACCTTAACTTTTGTGACCATGGGACTGTTATAATCCTTTAAAGATAGACATGAAACAACCAGGGCCAGTGAAAACTGTTTGGTGTTCATATTGACTTTGTGTTTTGAACTTCTGGGCCACAGCACCAGACTGACATATTTTTTGATCAGTCAGGTTACCAAGTCTCTCCTATTATTTTGACAGGCTCTGTAAATAGGAATGTAAGGGCTGCACTGAGTGCAGTCAAGGTAAATTTAGTTTTCAGGTTATACCTCTCCAAAGGACTCCTAAACAACTAATTCCTCTGCCTTGCAGATGACATTTTCCTCACTTTAAGTTGTTCCCTGTTCTAGCATTTTACTTTTGACTTCTTGTATTGATCAAGTCTTATTTATTTGGTTGGAAGTCCTCTTTAACCTTTCTTGTGCTAAAAGCTTTCCTTTCTTCTTGGATTACAGTATAATTCAGCTTTACTGAGGTCTTACCTTGCTGCTGAAGCTTGAATCTGAATTGTTTTTTTTATGTCCCTGTCTAATCAAAACTACCAGGGTGATTGGTAGAGTTTGTTCTGGTTTTGACAAAATTTTTGCACACATTTAACTGCCTCCTATTCACTTTTTTAACCATCAGTGGAGAGGTAGATGCAGGTGCATACATTTGGTTTGATAACAGTTATGTTAAGGTTGCTTTTATGTTTCCTGTTATAAAAAGCAAGCAATAGATAAAAGCTCTTCTGTACAAATGAATGATAATAAAGAAATAAAAATAAATAAATTCTTAATAATAAATAAATTCTTAAAAATCAATAAAATAAGAAATAATTTAAGTCTTTCTATAAAATCAAGAGCAAGCTCATGTTTTTCTAGTCTGTAGGATATTCTTCACATTCCACAATTTCACTTGATGTCTATGGCAGCCTTTTCTATAATATGTCCTCATTTTTCATTGAAGAATAGTAAAATGTTTGGTTTATATTTAAGTAATCTGTACTAAAGGAGATTGTTCTAATAAGGTTCATACACTGATCTCAATAATATCAGTCTGGTATAAATCCTTTTATTCAGCATCTGTTTTTTCTTACTGTCTTTTCTATTAGATAAACATCCACTCCCTCCAAAACAGGTCTTAAAATCACAGAAGAACCAGCTTTAATCTGCTGCATGAGCACAACCTAATACTTATCTGAAAATACAATGCTTGTGATATGTTTTTTATACATTACTCACAGAATATCATGCTTCATATTTTGATTACTGAAGAGCATGATTCCACTTGTAAGAAGTAGCTATTATTTCTCAGAAATCCTGTGTTGCAGAGAAACAAAATGCCATGGTCCCTTCAAGATGGATACCAACAAATGCTCGTATCTATTTATATCTGCAGTCATTCGTGTTTGTTTTATAAAAGGCAAGATCCTAAAGACATAACGATAAGACTGAATTATTTCTTCCGTAACTCCCCTGTTAGCATCATGATGCAGCTGAGGGAGATCTTAGTGTCATGTAAATTTGAGGATGTTGAATGCACCTAGCTTTTCATCCCTCTCATAAAGAGCAGATAAAGCAGCCATTCAGTGGTTGTAATGTGTGATGGATGTTGGGGATTTAGCTGACAAGCACGTGTTTCACACAAAACCTCATGAAATGAGAAAAAACAGAAATGTAAGATGGAAAAAGTCCTTTGGTGCAATCACGCAAAGCCACTGACATTGCATTGTGTTGTCTCTTCCCTCGCAGTTAGATTTCCTTGTCTCACAGCGAGAAGGTTTTGTTTGGATTTAATTGTAGTTTAATTTGAATTTAGTTGTAGTAACTTCTAATTTTAATTTAAAAATGCATTTGTGAGTATTTTTAGGTCAATTTGCTCACATGGGCAAGTTTTCACCATTTGTATTTCTTATGTATGAATGTGTTAGTTCACAGCAGAGCTTATATTTTATTAGTTTCATAATACCCTTATTATTTTTATCCTTATATTTTATATGACTGAACATTAGACTTATTATTATTCTAGCCCCAAGTTCAAGTTAACTTTCTAATTTCTGAATGCTATTCTCAGAATTTCTGCACTGATGATATCTCAGTTTTATGTTATTTTAACCTTAGCCACTTAAAATCTTTTTTTCTTTCCTCTTTTCTTTATAAACTTATTAAATAAGTTCAGTTTTGAATGAATTTCACAAGTAATCACTTCCCAGTCTTTCTCATAAGTCTTCCCTATTATCTTTCCTAATGTATAGGAACTCTGTAATATTCATGTACCCCATCATGTTTTTGGATTTGATATGCTATCACACAAAAGTTGAATTAGATAAAATATTAATTCCTTTTATTTATAACCTCAATTATCTTAATAAAGAGAAATATGAGATTAGTTTTCAACAGTCATTCTTGGAGAAACTGAGGTTTTGTTTCATTTATATTGTACTCCATAATGCTGAAATTTATATTCTCTCCCAACTGAGGCATGAAAAGAGCTGAAAGCTCTATCTTTCCTTCTGAAGACAAGACAAAGAATACTCCCTTAGTCTCCTAAAAGGTCTAAGGGAGAGAGCCCAGGAGTAAAACATAAATTCATGAAGTCCAAAGACTAAAATCAATATTAAAATTTATTGAAAATATCCATTCTCTGTTTTTCTTAACTGGTCTAATACTTGAAATTATTTATTGGTTTATATGTGAGAATTGATGGGAAAAGGCAAGTAATTTAAACAATGATAAATTCAAGAGAATAATGGGAAGCAAAATTTGCAAGACCAGAAATAAAATAAATTAGCTGCAAACTTAAAAGGATTAAATTTTGAATTATCACATAATTTTTCAAAGCACAAATTTACCCAGTTGAAATCATGATAGTAAAAATAGGAGATAGATCCATATATTACTACTACATGCTTTGAAGTGATACACTTCTTGATGCTTGCTGTTCTTTGAATTTGTTTCTACTAAAGAACAGCCATGAAGAGTCCAAATGAGACAGCTTCCTCTGCAAGTCTACTCAGGAAATGTTACTAACCTCTCTAGTGAAACTTTTGCCCATTTTGTCCCAGTTCTGTGTGCAACACTAGCATGTCCCAGCTCTGGGTGACCTCAGCCTTCTCCAGAGAACTAGAGGCCAGCACAGTGCAATGCTTACTTGAAGGTTATTACAGTTAGCAGAGCCCTTAGTACTTCTGGATACAGAGGGAGGATGTTTTCCTTTGATCAGCTGAAGGATTTCAGTGTATCTGTCTTAAAATTAGCCTGATGTTCATCAAATAACATTTGCAAGAGTGGAAATTGTAGTACCTGCAATGTGCTATTTATAGTTTCCCTTGGAGGCTCTATTGTGCAAAATGTAATTAAATGGTTTCTAAAATGTGCAATACAGTCTAGGTCAGGTAAATACATAATCAGGGAGTTATTAATGGAACCACAATTAATTAATATGCCTTCATCAGAGTCATTAAAGTTGATTAATGTTAGGGTGTACAAAGAGAATTTGTAGCTAACAAATCAATGACCCAGCAGACTGCATTGTCTCCTTTGGAGCCATTACACTCTGCCATATCAAAGACTCATTAGAGAATATTTAATTTACTGATCACTAGCCCCAGTAGTGACTAGTTGACCCAGGCTGATGGTGCAAGGAGAAAATGCAAGACAGGACTCCATTGAGGGATAGTTCTTCAAGTTTCACTGCTGTAAATTAAGAGTAACTCCATTGGAACCAATGAATCTACATAGTTTAGGGAGGAAGGAAACAACCTAAAAAACAGCCTCAAGGAGAGAGTCAAATCAGGTGAGATTTTAATTTTTAAAAAAAATAATTATTATGCTTATTCATGATCTAATTTCTAATGGACTAAACAAATATTTTTTCTTTTTAACCTAAAAAGGGAATCACAAATATATGATATGGAGGCAGACTGTATATTTTCATGCCTTATATATTTGGGATTTGAATTATATATCTTGGGATTTAAATTTTCCATCTGCAAATAAAGCATCCATGGGATGCATTTTACTCACCCTTTCTAGGCATAAATTTTACCTAGAAATTTGCTAGCTATTTCTCATTAAGGATAACATTCTTTAGTTTTCATTAACTTCAGTGGAGTTTATCTCAAGATAATTTTGTCTTAAATGGTTTAACATAGACTAAACATACACAACTGCACTAACCAACAGTCCTTTGAGGGTAGTGCAGAACAAATACTGCAGTCCTACACTGACTGAGACTTAATCTCTGTTTGTCTAAATTCACAGACTTACTGTGAGAGGTCATTTGCCTTGAGAGCTGCATCATCCTTTGAGTACAGAAGGTGGATGGTTCTGGAAATACAACTTGCTCATGGTCACATTCTTTCTTTGTAGGTTTTGTTACACTGCAATCCCTTACAGATTGCTTAAGATTTATGAACCAGATTCCCATTTTCTTTTCCTGTTTGAATAAAGGATTAGTATCAGACAGTCTTGCTCAGAAATGTAGATAAGAGTTCATTTCATTTACTTTGGATATATTGTAGGTGGTGTGTGTGTTTGGTTTAACACATTTATTCTCACAATAGGCAGAGCTTAGAGCATTGCAAAGAAGAGGATTTTCTATGGATTGTACAGTTTTTTTTACCCACCTCAGACTTTCTGTAGTCATGGGCTTTACAAGAGGTTTGACTGATGTAGAAAAAAAGTATCACAACATTAGTTCAGATTAGAGAAACTAAATCCACCTTTTGAAATGGGACCAAGCTAAAAGGAAACATCATCTCCACTGGCTTCCTTTTTTTCTTTAGACAGAGAGTGTCAGTGATACTGGACTAGTTGTTTAAGAGACCACCCCATGTACTGTCAACAAATCTGTAAATGTGTATCACAGTGTGCATTTCAGACCCAAAAAATTCAAATTGTTTGAGAAACAGGTTTTCAAACAGGTCCAAGCAGACTGATTGCCCTCCTGGAACTGAAATGTATTTGTTGCTTCTTTCAGATATTTTTACTCTGAGTGACCATAGTGGAGCAGTGGATGTTACTTGATGACAAAACCTCACAGTACTTCAGCCCTTGACTGATAGATGGCTGAATGGTGTACCCAGCCAAAATGTACCCTTAGCTCAATATAATGGTAGGTATACTCTACCTAACAACGATATCCTTTTGATATTTTTAATTAAAATTAAAAGCTAAAAAGATCCAAAGCCAAAGAAATCAGACGAAACCATTTACTGCTTTGAATAATGTTTTATAAAGTATTTCAGATGTGCTGTTGTTAGATTGGGAAAAATCATGAGAAAATCCTCAGTGCCTGGGAAACTAGTGTTTTTCTCAACTCCTGCCTATACATGTATAACAATAACTACATGAGAAAACAGCAAATATGTATATAAATACCACAAACAATGATTAATACGAAGAGCACAGAATGAATTCTGGACACTTCATTCATTGAATCAGCTATAGGGGCTTCACAAGAGAGGAAGAGGATGCAGAGCACCAGGTTCAAAGACTCACAAAATTATACGGATCAGAGTGAGCTCTAGAGATCACCCCTTCATCTAGACAGAGTAGTATCACCTACAGCAGGTTGCACAGGATTGGGTGTATTTTGAATGTCTCCAGAACCAGAGAACTACAGCTCCAAACCTGGAAGTATCTGTCCATTTTGGCACAGGAGTCTTCTGATTGAGTGATGCAACAACCACACAAGGCAGCCACCATTTGAAACTGCTGAAAGCAACCCAAACTGTGCTTCTTCATGCAACACAACTCTGCTCAAGTTTGTATCTCTTGGCTGGAAATGTCATCATCCCTGTTTCAGCCAGCTGACACCACTTCCACAAACCTCTCTGATGTACACTGGGTTCAGGAAGCAATCATTCATCTTAAAGAAACACATACATGTAAACAAGCCATTATTATTGCTATTTAAGCTCCCCCCTGCACTGACCAACTCTCTCATCTCCATGCCACCCAACTGTTCCAACTAATCTGAAACACTGGCTATATTTTTTCCCTCTATCACACTTCATACAGAACAGCTAATAAATTCATTTCTGACAAGATGACTCATATTTTTAAAGTGTCAAAAATCATTTCACAGTAGTAATTATGGTACTTTGGCAATGTCAGATAAGCACAACACATGATTTTTCCCAAATAGGAGATGAAAGGCACTTAATTGTTGTTTTTACTCAGTCAAATTGGCCACTAGAATTTCAGGTAAACTGAAGCTAGGCTTTCATAAGGACATGATTCCTTCCATAAGGAATCACGTAAAATTCACTTCTTTTTTTTAAAATTAATTTTGACATGCTAATATCTGGGTTTTCACTACTTTGTGCAAATGCAGCGGAGCTAGAATGAAATTCCCTGAGAGGTTGGTTTAACTTTATTTGCTCACGATTAAAGCTTTGTTCAGACATAGGTTTGCATTTTCAGGAGATTCTGCTGTCTGCTGCTTCTGACCTGTGTCAAAGGAGGATGAAAAAGGCACAGGGTGACTTGACCCATCACACACAGCAGGGGTTTTACTGGCTTCCAGCTCTTTAATGTTTCCTATAAACACAAGATGATTCTTGAGACCTTTCTGCCACTCTATCTCCTCCTGCTTTTACAGTCCTGTTTGTGATTTAACACCAAGGATGAATAAAAATGGTTTATGATATGCTCACATACAGTGAACTTACCATAGTGTGTTGACCAGCTGAATTATGCTGGTTATTTACTAGAACTCAAGTAGAAATACTGTAAATTCTTTGTCTTTGTCTTCCACATAACACTATGATTAACTTTATACGAGGAATATGTGTTTATTTTCTTGCTTTTGCTTCATGGTTCACAGCAGAATAGCAGTGCTGGCAGCAATAAAAAAAATCCCTGCAATTTCACTTGTGAAAAGCTATGTTTGCTTTAGAGTCAATGAGTTTTTTGGTCCAAACTTTCTTCTGGTACAGATATAGACAACTGAATTTACATCAGACAAGGAGTTGCAGATTGAGAAGTTGTTTTCTGTAATAAAATTACTTACATACATACATATATTTATATATAACATCATTTGCAAACTACATTCTTCCATTTTCTTTCAGCATGCTTTTCTCCTCTCCTCCAAATGTACTTTCAGCAAGTTCACAATGGAAATTCAGTGCATAAGATGGAAAACATAATGAATTATTAACAAAACTTGAAAGCAACAGCTTAAATGTTAATCTTTAAGTAAACTGTAAATCCCTCCAATATGTCCTGTGAGTTTATGTGAGCATCCTGAGACAGAAGGAGTATACCAATGAGAGAGAAGTCAGCAAAACCCACTAGAAACTGAAAAATCTATTCCTTTGTTTCTTCTTGGTTTTTTTTGTGTTTAGTTTAGTTTTGGTTTGGTTTTTTTCTGTAATGTGAAAATTATTTTTCAGCAAAGACTACAAAGAACTCTAAATTCTCATTTAAGTCATAGCAATGCAAATCAGGAACAATTCTGTGAAACTCAGAAAAATAATTCTGTTGGGAGGGAAATCAAAAGCAAGCTCTAAAACTCAGCTCTTGAACTCACTTGCAAGAACACAAACCAGCTGCTGACAAGTACCCTGAGGGGATATATATCTAAATCCTCTAGTCTACTTAATAAAATATTGATAGAAAATTAGTTCTATAAATACAAACTAAATGGGAGAGACTTTGCAAGGCAATATCGAGTTTATGGTCCTTCTCCTTCTTACTTCAGCAGTATCGTAGAACCTCATAATATTTATCACAGTTATCTATGACACTGGACTCTCTTGGATAGAAATAGACACTCTATCCTTACACCAGCTGTTACAGAAGTTTTTGAGCTCTAAAGGAGAGTCCTGAAAATCCTGGAAAGCTGCTTGAGTAACTGGCTATATTCTGAGTGAGATGCCAGGATACCCTCCATGGGGAGGAACATAGAATCATAGAATAGTTTGGGTTGG
>VZTY01011550.1:8276-35177 GCA_013400935.1 Turnix velox
TTTCCTCCCCAGTCAGTCGGCAGCGGGTCCGATTCACTGGGACGCCGGGTCCTCTATGGGCGGCAGGTCTCCATCACCCCACTCCCCACCTCTGTTGAATCTCGGGTGCCGTGACTTGTGTCGGGTCTCCATCCCCTACCCCGGGGCAAGCACTCGGTACTGGGCACCGCCCCCCTCCCGGGCACCGGTGCCGTCTGGAGTGGCCGGTCTCCGAGACCCCCCCGGAGGAGGGTTGACAGGACCCCCGGGCGGGGTGGGGGAGCTAGACGCAAGTTCACCCCTGGGGCCGGGGGCTTACTCGGGGTCCCTGCCCCACAGACGGGGTTGGTGGTGCCCGTCCCTGTGGGGACACCGCGATCGGCAGCCCCGAGCTGCCCGAGCAGGGCGAGCGAGGATGGATGGAGGTCGCCCCGGACCCAGCAGGGCTACGCCAGGGTTGCCCCAAACCCGCCTTCCCCTATATCGGTGGCTTCGTCTGGCGTCGCGGTAATTTCTCTAACTACCGCCAAACTGGCACAAAGGAAGGGGGAAACCACAAAGTGCTCCGCGTTTCCCCAGCCTCCTCTTGAAATTTGGAGAGGAGAGGTAGGGTGCCAGGGGAAGGCAATTAAGCACAGGAATAATTATGCTCGGAGTAGCAATGAAGGTTCTGCTTCTATTTTTAAATAGTCTGGGGAAATTTTCCAACAAAGGGATCCCCCCACAAAGACCCGTGAGTCTGAGACTGCCCCCTCTCTTTCCCTATCCCCATCGCTTTCGTAGAGAAATGTGGTTGGTGTGGAACAGGAGTTCTGAACGGGGACATTTAAAGAGTGGGGGAGTCTTTGTCTTGAGTCATCCTGGCAGGGAGGGAAGGGCTGATTTCCCAACCAGTCGCTGTCTTCCAGCACGACCGAGCTGTGATATGGTGACATCCAGCCCCCTGGCACGGCTGTGTCGTTACCCCCCATCTCATGAAAATCATTATGGGGGAATGTGTTATCTGTGGAGCTGCTCGGTCTGTGAGCTGTAGGTACAGTGCCTCGCTCCTGTCGTCTGAGGCTCCCTAAAGGCAAGGGATAAAGACTTTTAGGATTGCAAACAATAGTGAGCTTAAAGAGTAAAATGGATCAGTAAACCTGTTGTGGTTTTGTGCCAATACTCTGTGGCACAGAAGCAATAATGCCTTTCCAGAGCAGAGCAGGGAGCCAGTTTTGTGGCTTCCTCCAGACAAGTGGTCCACATTAGGGAAGCCCTCTGGGACAGCTGACAAAGGTCCTTTAGCTACATCTCAGCAGGAGACCAGTTTCCCCAAATTTAGCCAGATGTCTGCTGCTTCAGGGCAAGGAGTATGGTGAGGAAGCTGTCATGTTCTCCCCCAGTCAATCTGATGGTGAGGGTGGGAGCTGTTTCCATCTCTTGAAAGCTGCAGTTGCTCTACTAAGGAAGGTGATGGACCTCATGGTGATTTTAAGATTGGTGGCCAGAAAGGATCACAAGTGATATGCTGTGTAGAGAGGAGGGTTCGTTTTCCTATTCTAGTGGAAACTTTTCAGTATTGCTGTCCAGCTGGTGGTGTTGTGGAGGAACTGGGTCCTTGGCTTTCCTTGTGATCCTCCCTGCTGTCCCAGCAAGGAGAGGCATAGGAGGTGAGGGGAACCTCAGTTCCTAGTCTAGTGAAACTGATAATCCTGGAGGGCTATGGCAGCTCTGGGGGGCTGGATCCAGTTGGCCAGGCGTCTCGGGACACCTGGGCTCCTACCTGGTAGGAGGTCAGAAATTGGGATGCAGACTGCTGGGCATTTATAAATCAAGCCCTGTTCTAGTAAGTAGCTTTGTGCAGTGGTTTCGGATCTATTCCAGTCTGGAAAAATTCAGTGCATTCCATCCTTGCTCCTCCAGTCAGTCCCACAGGACAGGTACAGTTAAAATGAGAGAGCTGGAGGGGCTGAATGCAATTCCCCCATGCTTCCTAGGATCAGGAGCCTCCACAGACCTGTGAGATGGGCTGAAACAGGGCCTGTGCCTTATCAGGGTCCCCTCAGACCACTGGGCAGCACAGGGCTGCTGGCAGAGCGTGGAAACATCTCTCCAGGCTCTAGTGTCTCTGAGCCTCTTTGGTTTTGCAAGTAGGAAAATGATGTGGTTAAAAGCTGCTGGGAAAAGGGAGGGAATTCATCTCTTCCCTCTTCTTGTCTCCCCCAGGTGCTTGTCTGCATGTGGGCTATTTTAAGTTGGGTTATGTTTTTTGGGAGTTTTTTTGGTGGTTTTTTTTTTTTTCCATTATGCCTGCTTAGAAGGTTTCTTGTTAACATTGTGTGAACGAGCCTGAGATGAGGGAGTATAAATCAGAATGGATGAAAATTCCCTGTAGTCAGTTTTTCCTTGGCCTCTTCAGCACCATAAGGAAATGTTCATTTAATTATAGGCATCAGGGGTAGAAATAACTACATTAAGCCCTCAAGGGGAAGCTGCCGGCGTCAAGCTACAGATCAGAGCACACAAAAGTGTGGTTTTTTGTTGTGTGTGGTTTTGGTTTTTTTTCCCATTCCCTCATCGTGGGAAGAAGCTCCAGCATTTCGTGGGTACCTGGATGAGCACAGCGGTGGGTGCCCTGCTGCAGGACCAGGTCAGAGGGGCTGTGGGTTAGATGCACCACAGCCCACAGCTGGTGGTCGGGTAAACTTGCTTCCCATTCTTGCTGGCCATTGAAACACGTAATCCCGAAAGAATGGAGAGAGGCTATTTGTCAGCCACAGGAGCAGCCTGTACAGAGGCACAGCTAACACGTGTATGGGTTTGCTCAGAGGGCCAGGGATGCTGCTGGCAAGGATGATGTGCCCTGTTGGGGTTCGGTTCAGCCCTCACTGCACTGTCCCTGTGCCTGGTTAAGCCCTGTTGTGGGTACCATGGTTTGGATGTCCATTTGGGGATAATTTTGGGGAAGTCAGCTTTGCGGCCCTCCCTCTGTATGACAACTGCAACCATTCTTGTCTCTCACTCTCCTACCTGATGTGTTGTGAAGGTAGTGACAACCTGTGCACCTGCCTCAGGACTACCAAACCTTTGTGTGATCTTTTTTTGACTTGGATGCATGAATTTGTTTGGTGAGTGGAGCCCCTTGGGGATGAGACTACTGCTTGGCATGACAGCATGTGGCAGGGTGGTCATCACTGCTCCATCACAGGGGCTGAAGCAGAATCTAACCCCATTTTATGATCAGTGTTTCGCCTGATGATTTTTAAAGACCTTTTGGGATATAAAAAGTTTGTTATATTTTGATGGGCAACCATATTTCAAGGGAAATTGCTCCTGCATCCATGATAGAGAGTTGTTGCTCTGCCCAGGCAGGGAGGCTTTGAATATGAACCAGCTACCAGCCTGGTTTTGGTATGCTAGACATCAGACCAGGTGCTGTGGGATACATGGTCCAGGTTGGGACAGTGCAAGAGGAAGCACAGGCCTGGCAAGGTGATTTTTTTTTTTTTGATTTTTTTTTTGAGCAGGCAGATGAAATGCTTTGGGCCTGTGAGATGGCAAGGCATCTGTGGGCTGTGGCTTTTCTCTTTTGTCCTATGGCCTGCTAACCCATGGGGGCTGTGGTCTACTTTGAGGAGGCCTATGAAGGGTAACCAAGGAAGGAAAGGAAAATTAACTTCTGCTGTATACAACTGTCTACCTGGTGCTGTTTCCCCGGGGGCTGCATCTCTGCATCTGCATCTCTCCCCGAGTTAAGAGTTGCCACTGTCGATAGTGAGAAGTGCGGAGGAGAGCAGACGTTGCAGCAGCAGAGGAGGGAGGTGTGAAGGCTACGAGACAATCTGGGAGGGAGTGAAGGCAAACAGTCTGAGACTGAAGCTAGGCAAGACTGTGACTCCTGGCGTGAATGTCTGAGCAAAGGGGAAGGACAGGCAGGCTTCGCTGGGTTGCTGTGACCTGCTTGTGTGAAGCCTCTTGTGTATAGATGTGCAGTGGCGCTTAGAGCAGATGTTACTAATTGTAAAGAATGTGGATGTGACTTTCTTCAGTGCTTGGCTGAGGATGCTGGGCACCCCTGGAGGTCAGGCCCCTGGCATGCATGTGCTGATGAAGGGCACATCTGCAATTATCTGTAAAAGCAGGTGCACATCCTGGCAGTGCTGTGCCATTTCCCAAGGATATACATGGCTCTGCTAGCTGTAGATGTTTTCTGCTGAAATGCCTGGAGAGGAAATGTTGTTAGCCCTTTGCGAGGTAGCACCCACTCACTATGTGCAGACACACACCGTGTCTCAATGTTTGAGCTCTCTGGTTATGCTAGCTGGAAAAATCTGCAAAAGCTATATATGCTGGCACAAGTGCTGTGTGCTCTAGGTAAGCTCTCTAAAGAGTGTCTCATTGCAGGGGTCTTTACAGATCTGCCTTGTCCCCCTTCCTTCAGTGGATACAGGTTGGTAAGTGTATCTGCTCCTTGCAGACTCCAGTGCTTTGACCAGTTTTAGAGGGACACTGGGTGAGGAGCCTGATTGCTGGCAGTGCCTAAGGAGGATGGCAGCCTGATCTTGTTTTCTGAAGCCCTAATTGGAAATGATCTCAGAGATTAGGGACTCGACAGGATTTGTAAGTGGTCTAGTGCAGCACAGCATAGGAGAGCAGCAATAAGGGTGTGTGGGAGCTGGACTGGGAGAGCTTTCTTAGGTGGAGCTTCCCAACATGGGTTGGGTTTGTAACTCTGAGTTAGTACCAAAATGACTTGGTCTGATGCACCATTGTCCCATTTGCTTTCCTGTGCAAGCTGTGGAGGGTCTGGGGTCAGAGACCCCAGGTGAGTGTGGGGGAATCACTGGAACAGGCTGTCCAGAGAGGTTGTGGAGTCTCTTTCTCTAGAGATATTCAAAACCTGCCTGGAAGGCTTCCTGTGTGACATGGTCTAGGTGTTCCTGATCTGGCAGGGGGTTGGACTAGATGATCTCTTGAGGTCCCTTCCAATCCTTGACATTCTGTGATTCTGTGAATCATCTTGGATGTCCCTCAGCTGAACAACATTTTCTTCCTCCACCATCTGTGGCTGGGATCCTTTTTTGTTATTGAAATGACATTGTGTTTTGTTATGTTCTGGAAGCAGTTTGTGCCGTTGGCCGTTCTGCCCTGGGGCCTCTCTCCTTTCTGCCCTTGGACCTTGCTCCCCAGCTTTTCCAGGCATGGTGGTCTGGGGGAGGTCTGGGAACAGAATACCCCGGCAGATGCTTCCCTCATCTGGTCATTGTGTTTCTGTCCTAACCGATTATCAGTAAATGACCCATTCCTGACCCAGCTCTCCCAGGAAATAACATTCTTGGGTAACTCCGAGGTTTGGGATAGGCTTGGAAGGAAGGTCAGCGATAGCAGGGCCAGATGGACATTGTTGTGGCTGCTGTGTTGGCAATACTGAGATGCTCTGCCCCTCCTCCTTGGTACCCATTGTGTGTCTGTTCTTGGGTTATGGTGTGGAGGCTGTGCTTGTTGGTGGAGAGATGCAGGTGAGTCAGAGTGTGTGCTCGAGGCCACTGCTCTCCCCTTCAGCAGCTGATCCTGGCTCCCTGCAGGGTGTTGTAGCCTCAGCCCCCAGGAAGGAGAGGTGAAACCAGCCTTCAGCTGGGTAAACTGTAGGGCACAACAGCCCTGCTATAGGTCAGTCCGATGTGATGACATCTCAAGAGTTGCTTGTGTGTTTCCTTGGAGAGAAAATTGAGGTTTGTTTGTTGTTAATTAAAAAGCAAGAAAATTTTAAAGGCTGTTTTGATACAGTCACAGCCAGAGTCCATTTCATCTCCACAGATCCCTCCTCTCATTTCAGCTGGATACAGAAACCACTTATTTCCTCTTCTATTTCTATCCCTATTCAATTGGCCAGTTGGGAGCTTTTAAACAGTTACCCTGTCCTGTGAAGGGGTAGCTGGCAAAGGGATAAACTGGTTCTTGGTTGGCTGATATAGAAAATACCTTGGGGTTCTTTGAAATTGTTTAGAAATGTGAAACTGCTCTTATTCACAGCAGTTTAGGAGAGAGATGGCAGATGTTCTTTTCTCTGATTTTTCTTTTTTTTTCCCTGCTTGTTGAGCAAAACTCCCCCATCTGCCCTCTCAGGGGCTGCGTTGTATTGAATCCTCTGCAGAGCTGAAGAAAGCAAGCTCCTTTGACTTGGAAGTGTTTTCTCAGAGGCCAGTGGGGTCAGCAACTAGCAAACTCATTTCATCTGTGCATTCTCTTGGCTGGCTCTTTTCCAGCAGCCTTGGAAAGGTAACGCTGCAGCATTATTCCCTGTTGCTGAAATCACCCCATGCTGCTGCATGCAGAGGTGAAGCATCTTTTGCAAGGTCAGCACTCTCTCCACGTGTCACCTTTGTGGGTGCCAGCAGCTGGAGAGCTTGCAGCCAACGCAGGAGCTCCCGTATGGGTTTTGGTGCTCACTCTCTTTGTTCCCTCTACCCCCTCCACCTACCTCTCATGCTTTCTCTGCTTTTTCTCCTCTGTGTGATCTGGAGAGGGTTTTCCCTCTCGTGCTCACTGCCCCGCTGTTTCCCCGAAGGCTCTCTGCCCTCTTTAGCATGCAGAGCCTCATCTCCTCCAGGTTACGCAGAGGTGCTGCAAAAATAGAAATGAGAGACAAACGCCCCATTGAAGCAGCTGGTGAGCCCTGGCTCCGTTCCCTGCTCCCTCCCATCTGCAGTCGCAGGGCTTTATTCATTTGTGTTTCTTTATTCCTATCACTTGATCTGCCTTTTGGAATACAGAATTGGGATACTGATGGCTGATAGAAGTCCTCTAAGCCTTGTTCTTCATCCTGGGAGGAAAATAACTAGCCACCAATGTCTTGGGTGTTAAATTTCCCCTGCCTCCCAGCTCAGCTCATCCTTTGATTCTTTCTTTGCCTCCGAGTGGACAGCTGCGTTGAGCTCCTTTATGAGTTGCTTGGAAGAGAGGAGGAAAAGTGGCAACAAATCTTGGGTCTGCCCTTTGTCACTTCAAGCCTTTGGCTTTTTCCTGCTGGTATAAAAGCTATGAAGTGGTATTTGGATGCTGTTGTCTTTGGAGGTACTGATATGTACCCCAGTCCTGTTTGCTCTGTGGCATTCATGCCCATACTGGCATGGTGGGTTCCCTCAGGTCAGCCTCTGCATCTTCTCCCTGTGAATCAGGCCCCAAAGTATTGTACTCCAGATCCATCCTGAGAGGAACCTGGTTTGCTCAAGCTTCGTCGATTAGTGACTCACTCTTGGGGATGAGGTGGTATGGCTTTATCTTGGGCTGAGGAGAGCAGAGCTTCCCAGTAAACACCATAATACAGCTTAAGGGGTTTTAACTGGGTAAACACTTTGGAGTTAAATGAGGGTAAACAAACTCCCAGGATCTGAACTTCCTGCATGGATGGGGTTAGCTGTTTGGATGCTCAGGCGCACCTACCATTAGATAACTTTTGCAGAGGTGGTGGGATGGGCTGTGGCTGAGCTCTGGAGGCAGCACAAACGGGCTGTAGCTGATGCAAATGGAGAATCTTGAACCAGTCTTTGGAGTTGGTGCAGTTATATTTTGAGGCTTTGCCTAGCTGGATGGGAGACCTGGAATGTGCACTGTGGTCTGGCCGGGAAGCCAGAGCACCACAGTAGCCATGTCTCTGCTAATGGTAGTCAGAGAAAACTGAGGCATTGAGGTGGATACAGAGCTGTTGTAGGATCCAGGCAGTCAGTTGCAGTCCTAACTACACCAGGTTTTCCACGTGGTCTTGGATCAGCTGTGGTCTTTTTCCATCCTTCTCCTCCTCTTTTCTGGACAACTTTGAGAGTTATATTCCCTTACTCCCCCTAAATGCTCTCTGTCATGTTTGCTTAAGCTGTAAGCTCCTCAAGACAAGTGCCGTCCCCTCCAGGCTGCATAGGGCTCAGCAGTGCTCACTGTTAGTGATGCTGGTGTCTTGTGGCAGCCTGGGGAAGCCCGGTCTGGGTGCCATCACACTGGAGACTGGTAAGCACCACTGAATTGCCACAGGGGCTGTCCAGGCCAGGTCTCTCAGCATTCATGCTCCCACAGAAGATGTGTGCAGACTTCAGTATCCATGCACAGCTTGCAGGGAGCTGGTCTATCCCCAGAGATGCCCAGAGGTGCTTTGGTTGGCTCCTAATCTTAGAATGGTTTGGGTTGGAAGGGACCTTAAAGATCATCTAGTTCCAATCCACCTGCAATGGGCAGGTATGTCTCCCACTAAACCATGCTGCTCAGTGCCTCATCCAGCCTAGTCTTAAACGCTTCCAGGGAGGGGGCATCATCCACAACCTCTCTGGGCTACCTGTTCCAGTGTTTCACCACCCTCACAGTAAAGAACTTCTTTGTTATATCCAGCCTACATCTACCATCTTCCAGTTTGCACCCATTACTCCTAGATGCTGCAGTAGCTTCCATCCCCTGTTCCCTCTCTCTTGCTGTGTTGGCCGCAGCTGGTCTCGCCTTGGATCAATAGAACAAAATAAATAAGATTGAGAAGTGCTGAAACCTGGCCCAAGTGTAGATGGGAAAGAGTAACCAATATTGGATTTTGCTCAGTTCAGAGAATAGCAGGAGAAGGTGAAGGGGTCAAAGGAGGCAGAAGGCTTGAGAAATGCATTTCTAATGTTCCCAGAGCAGGTCTGGTAATCAGTCTGGCAAGTGAGTGGCAAATCACAAACTTTCTGTGCTTGGAAGCTTGTGTTTACAGTGAAAGATCTAGTGCCAATCCATCTGCCATTGCCCCATAGCTTATCTTGGCAGTCACCCTGATTTGAATTTGTCCTTCTGAGACAGAGTTGTAGGACATAGTGTGGGAAGAAACCTCAGGAGGTTGCCCGGTCTGTGCCCTTGCCTGAAGGCAGTTCAGCTCTACTTAAATCATGTCAGGCCACGTGTATCCAGATCTGTGTGCAGCACCAGGTGGTGTCTCAGCACTGCTTTGTGAAGTCTCTCGATTTCTAATACTTAGGACTGTTGGAAGCATTTTCACATCTGCATTCTGATGTTATCTCAGAACTGTTTCTAATACAGGCATTTCTCCTCCTAAGGCATTTCTAATGGATGGTTTCCTATCATGTCTCAGAAATGTTTGTTGCTGGTTCTTACAGTGGTGGCTTATCACTTTGTACTATTTCTTTTTATAATATTTTTGTTATTTCCATTCTAAAGATCACCTAGCTGTACCTACAACCTTTTTGTGTAGTGAGGATGTCTCCTTGTTTTATGTCCTTGCCTAATTTCATCTTCATGTTCCTAATTTTTGTTCCAAGGTCACTTAGGGAAATGTTAAAGAAGCCGATCCAAGGACAGACCTTGAAGATTTCCACTAATAGCCTCCCTCCAGCACAAGCCTCTGTCATTTTTCATATAGCCAATGCCTTAGAATTGCCTTGCAGTTCTCCTGCTTTGATTGTAATTATGTATAAAGGAACTGTGTCACATACTTTACTGAAGTCCAGATGGATTAGATCTGCTGTATGTCTCTTGTCTAGAAAATCAGTTATCAAAGAAAAATACTGAATTAGTCTTCATTTCAGCTCATTCAATTAGTTCAGTTCAGTGACTAGTTCATTAAGAACTGAGAAACTGAGTGTGACCTAAGAAAGTGGGAGACCTTGTCTTTTTTTCTTCTAATCTGTGAACGAAAATCAGCTATGAGTAGATGAGATCTTCTCATTTTAATGTGCTGAAGAGCAGAGAGCTAGGAAGCAATTGGTTCAGTTCACCCAAATTAGTACTTCACTTGCTTAACAAAACTGTTTTAGATGTAAAACATGTTTTGGTAATTTCTTTTTTTTCCTTATGTCTCCTTATTTATCATGGTATTTATTGGTTGAATAAAACCAAGTTCCAGGTGCTGTTTTCTTGCATTTTGATTGAAGTTCAATATGCATGTGAATGTAACTTGACACAAATCACAATTAAAGTCTCATCTAGGAATCGAGAAGTGTCAGTCAAACCTTCTAATATATAAAATGGAAATAACAAGGATATAATTGTTGAAAAAAAAACCTGTAAAATGCAGTCTGCCTCCCTGCTTAGCATTAAGTAGGTGTTTGCTGTTAGTGCCTTTAAATTCTTACTTGTGACAGTCAGCCCTTTCTTAGAAAAACAAAAAATGTGAATGAAAAATGAAGTTAATATCAATGCCTAAAAAAGAGTTTTTTCAGACTTCTGATTTAAAGTATGATTGATATTGATGAAGTGAATTATTATGGTTTAAATCAGTTCCCCTGCATATAACATAGCTGCAGCTCACTAGGGTGAAATGCCTGGGTGACAGCTGAGTGGGAAACAGCATTGGCTTCACATGGCCAAAATTTCACGTCTTACACCTAAGACATTCCACCTCCTTCCCAGGATGGGCAAATAAAAAGGCACCTCATCCTTTTGAAGAGCCAAAAAGCCTCAGAGGGTGAAGCATCAATTCCCTGTTGAAGAGAGGTCCCCCAGACAGGATAGCTGCTTGGCCTCAACTCCTTGTGGATGTGAATGCTTCTCTGCATGGCTGTGGATATTTCCAAAAATGCCTTGATTTTTCCTCATCAGCTGGGAGTGTGTCCTGTCTGTGGGGCAGGTTACCCCAAAGGCAGGTGTACACAGTGGGTTGTGTTGTCAGGAGCAGGCTGCAAGGAGAAGACAAGCCTGGTGGGTGTCAGTGCTATCTCTGATATCTCTGATATGGATTTACTGTCATTATACAGGGACCTTGTGCCTCTGCCTTGCCTCCTCAGAGGAACCAACTACCGATGGACTCACATCCACTTCCCTGCTGGAGTTTGCTATGATGTCCCACCTGGAGGCCATGAATTCTCATGAGCAGACCAACCCAGAAACTGCAGAGCCTGATCTTGTTCCCAGCTCTCTGCATGCTGCCCCAGGGTCAGGCTTTGCCAGCGAGGAGAATGAGGAATCCAAGATCTTACAGCCCCCGCAGTACTTCTGGGAAGACGGGGGAGAGCTCAATGACTCCAGCCTGGACTTAGGACCGGCAACAGGTAGGTTATTTTTACCCTATTCTTCTTCCCTGCTCTGCAGGGGGCTCTGGGGAGCCGGAAGGACACGGGAATCTGTTTTCCTGCTTTGACACAAGTCTTGCTAAGAGGGCCTGAGATTAAACGTCAGCTCTGTTTTCTCACCTCAGTGCCTGATGTGTCCCCAATGAACCCTGAGCAAGCACAGGCTTTAGAAACCAAGTTATAGCTGAGCCTTTATTCCTGAGCTGCTATGACCTGGGAAAAGCATTGTCTTCACCTGCTTTCCTATTGCCTTGTGCTCCTTTTTCTCTCCTTTCCAGTTTTATGCTTTCTTCTTTCTGTTGCTTTCAATTAAGCACAATCTAAAATTCTCAAGAGATCAGGGTCACCTTGGGGTCTGAGTCAAAGCTGGGTTACCAAGTCCAAATCCTGGATTCTTCACCTTGTTACTTCAGTGGAGGTTTGGCCCAAGGGAAGCAGGTTTTCTCCCTTGGGCAGCTGCTCTGTTGCCTACCCAGTCCTGCCTGCTCCCTGAGAAGTCATGGACACAATGAGTTTTGCTAGCATTTGAACTCACTTTCCTCTGGGGAACATTTGTTGAGAACATTGAATCCCTTCAGTAGTCTTCCCCTGAGCCCCTCATTGGCTTTGAGATGCTCTCAGGATCTCTCCTGATGGGAGGAAGGAGGAGGAGTGTTGCAGCATTTCCAGTAGCTTAGGAGATTATTTCACATGCTCCTGCTCTTAAGTGTCATGTGGGCCATGTATTAAGTGTTGCTCAGAGGCCATGCTTCAGCCTTATCCCTCCTTCCTTATCCTGTATCACTGCTTCACAGGTCTGACCGAGGTCTGCAATTAGAAGGCACAAATCTTGTTTTGTCTTCACTCCTCTTTCTGTGGCTTTAAAAAAGACCTGTGCTTATGTGGAGTTGAGGACTACCACGGTGCTGTGCTTCAAGCTGCCTGCTGGGGCACAGCACATGCTATGCAGGGCAAGGGCCATTCCAGCTTAGTACTCTGAAGTTCTTTGCTCACTGACATTGCTGATAAACTCATCTGCCTGTGCTTTTGTCACCCTGTGATGCTTATGGACCTTGGGGCACTTGCTGTGGGTAAACTGGGCAGATGTTGCCTCTGCAGTGATCCTGGGGGCAGATGGTGCGTGTTCCCACCAGCACATCCTTGGGACATGCTCTGTTGGAGCTGCTCTCAGGCACTGGCAGTGTGCTCAGCGGCGCTTTTATTTGTGTGCCAGCAGGCACCTGCATGTCCTCACAGATCTGGACGTGACTTGGAGAACAGCGTGTGCTTGTGCATTGAGAGTGAGATGCGCTGGGTACCAAACCCAGCCTTGCTTCTTGCACGTGCCTTGCCACATTCGTATGCAGAACATGCTCCTTTCTCCTTCCGTTCTTGCCTGCAGTGCTTTCCTCCAGGAGCAGATGTGCTCTTTCAGCTGTCCTTTCCATGTACCCTGCCTTATCCACTGTCCGGTTAAACACTTTGGGGCTTCCAAGCACTGCTGCTTCCCCTGGCTGTCACTACTTCTTCCCCTGGCTGTTGCTGTGTCCAGAGCTCGAGTCTCAGTGGTATTCAGAACCTTGGTTAATAGAACAGTTTGAATTATTCAAGAACTGGGAGTGCATTTCTACTTAAAATTTAATTAGAAACCTGCTGTGTGTCATTTTACAATAAAGGATATTGTAATAGCATCCCTAAATTGGGCAGCCTTCTCCTGTCATGCAGAGCCTGTGCGTGTGATGCACATAAGCAATGGTTTTTACATGCTGCATGTGTGACAGATGCCATGTGATACTTTGGAATTGTCTGATGACATCTGATATGTTATTTTCAATGTGTAAATCCATTAAGCAGTTTCAAACAGCTGCTGTTTTAGAAAAAAAAGTTTACAGTGTGTGTTTTCCTTATGTGAGTTTTCTGTCTGAATGACAGTTAAGTGTAGCCTGGTATAATTGGCAGCTGTGTCCAGGGCACAGATTTGAGACCCTGTATCAATCAAGGAACAAACCAGAATTGTTATACTACTGGAGAGAGAAAATGCCCTGCTATGAAAGGAAACCCATGCTGGTTTCTTTCTTTATTTGATGATCCTGGGCCTGGAACTGGTGTTCTTGTTCCAGATAGTCAGATCTCCTGAGATTTTAAAGCTGTATTGGCCATATATCTTTCTTTTTTTAAATTTTTTTTTCTTTTTAATGTCTTCTGGAGTATGTGTGGGAAGAGTCCTCTGCCTTTGTGTGACTTTGAGGCTGTAAGAGATAAAAAGTAATAACAATCTGCAGCTGCTGCTGCTTTTTTTTTTGAAGTACACTCAAACATCCTTTAAAAATACTTCTGGAAAACATGTGGCATCTAGGGCCACCTGTTAGTCCATTAGAAAGTGAGAATAAACTCCCACTGGCAGAGCACAGCTCAGACTGGGACTCTGATTCTATCAAATAATGCACTTTTGCTGATTTATGCTATGGAACAGTAAATCTACTTTGACATCAGTGACCGCCAGCCTGTGGAAGGACGCTGAGACTTGTCTCATACTATATGGGGGTGCTCAGAAGGGCACGCTTGTGTCTGTGCTAACCCATGCACAGCTGCTACCCAGTGGAGCTGCATTTGGAAGAGATGGATTAGGTCTGATGGGATTGTGGATGCCATATCCTTATGGAAAACAGCAGTGTGTGACTCATATTTCAGCCAAGAGGCAAGTCAGTGGAGCTATGAAGCTGTTACTTCTGCATCCCCCTGCCTTCTAGGAAACCCAAAAGCTTCTCAGACTGTAGTTTGGATTTGGCTGCTTTGTTTCACCTTTGGTATCAAATTGGCCTTAGCCACAGACCAACCCTGAAAATAGAGTGGACCTGTAGGGACTAGTGTCTGGTCCTTCTTGTCTTCCTTTCCCTTCCTTTCCCTATCTTGTTTTGTCTGGAGGCTTGCAGCCCTCTGTTTATTACTGTCACACTGTGTTTTCTGAGTAATAGGTGCAATATCTCTTCAAGCTTTAGGAGAAGAAGATGGGAATCTTTAGGGCTGGAGGTCCCTTTGAGTCACATACTTTTGCTGGAAGAATTATATGTTGATGTGTCGATTCTGGATTGCTCCCTGGTTTGCTCTGCTCTGTATTCTCATTTGGCTGAGTCATAATGCAGTGCTCCATGTGTTCTCCTTCCACTGAAGGCTCTAGGTTGAGGTAGCTTAATAGTTACTTGCTGGGAACTACCAGTTCCTGAAGACATGGAAGACTTATGAATGAAATCACTTAGTCAAACCCCTTCCTTGCCCAACAGCTGAACCTCCAGTCATCATCTCATCTTCCAGTGTGATGGTGGGCTGGAATGAAGCTCACTTCGTTGTAGTCAGCTCTGCTCTTTTAGCTCCAACGCTGTGCCACTGAAGACCAAGGCATGACTGTGCTGGGAGCTATCCAGTCCAGTCCCAGAGCCTGGTGATTTGTTTGGATACTACATGGTGCTTTGAGAGGGGCAGTAACTGTAGTAATCTAATTATATCTAGTAATTAGCAGAAGGGATTCCCAGGAAAACTGGGATGAAGGATAGCAGGTCATGTCACACAAGTTAGAAGGACCATATTCGAAGAAAAGTAAGTTTTCTGGCCAGTTAATGGGATAAAATATGTTCTGTTCTCAACTCTTCTCTGATAGTGAGATTCACTTCCTTTCATGATGAATTACTTGCCTCGGGCTGGAGAGATCCCAAGTCTCATTCAGCCTTACTGAAATCTGCAGCCTCTTCAATCCAGACTGACAGCAAATCTGTGGTTCTTAATACCATCTTCAACCCAAGCATTAATGAAATGAAGCACCTGGTAAAGACTGTCTGCATAAGAAGCTTAGTGCTGAGCAGCCCCTGCCTGAGCTCAGCTCCCAGGATGCTGCTTGTTTATGCCCTGCTTTGGTGTACAGTGACACAGTAGGTGATCTATCTTGGGACAAGCCATCTCGACCTAGAAGTTGCTGGCAAAGGCTGACCTATGACAAAGAGGGTTTCTGTGTTCATCCTGCTATTCTGGTGCAGCTATCCCAGACTGGCTCAGTGTTTGGGTGAGGGTCATTTATTCCAACCTCATTGCAGCTTGTACACTGAGCAGGAAAGACATGGAACTGTTTGGGAACAACTGGAGTACTTAGTGCCTAGGTTCTACCCAAAGCAAATTCCAAGAATACTGGGCCCCAGCCACTTCGCTGCTTCTGTGATCTCTTTCATGTGTGCAGATCTGTCTTGGAGTTGCAAATAGCAACCTCTTCTAGCTTTTCTGGAAGATTAGGTTATTAGCCCCAACTGGCTCAATTCCAGCACCAGTAATTGCATTTTGCCTCTTTGAACCCCCCCTGCAGTGTTAATCAGATGGAGTATGCCTTTTTACTGTAAGCCTCACTGCTCTATATTATAAAGCACCTCAGAACTGTCTGCTTCTTAAGCAGTGAGCGGAGTGTACTTCTTGGGGAGTACTGTGTACTTCCCAAAGCTGCCAGGTGCTTTAGTGTGAATGGAGCTCTCAGGCTGTGTTGTTGTTGTGGGAGCCCAGGAATGTTCTTGTCTTTATTACAATGCCTTCTAGTTATCAGTAATTCAATCACTGGTTAACATGATCTTCCAGTTTAATCCAATAAAGACCTTATGGTCAGGTTATGTGTACTAAAAACAATGAGGGTCACCCTTTTTCCTGAGCTGTCACAGTTGCTTTAAACAGCTAATAGTGGCAAATACAGGGTAGGGAACCTTGAAAGGCATGAGACTAGCTCTTCTGAATGAAGAAGAAACAGAGGAGATGTATTAAATGTCTGTATGAGGAATTGTACTCTGGCACACTGCCAGCTCTTGACCCACCTGGTGTCAGAAGTTTTGGTACTGATTTTGGAGAAAGCAAGACATGGTCACAGTCTCAGCTCTTGCAAGGATTTGGAGCTTGTATTCATTCCTCCCAGAGAAAAGCATCTCCACAGACAAAAGAAATGAATCTGTGTGACCCAGACCTAGATCTCCTGGGAGATGCAAAGGGCAGGGCTTGGAGTGCCAGGAGGGCTTTCCTTAGAAACCATCCTGCCTGAGAGTTTTTGCAAGAGAGCCTGGAAGGGAAGAGCTGACAATCAAAGTGAAGATAGTTGGATACTGCAATGTGAGTAATATCACCACTGATGGAAAGTGTTAAGGGATGTAGCTAATGATGTGGTGGCAAGGAAGTGAGATGCTGGTGTGGAATTTCATATTGGTGAACCAGACTCTCAAGGGGATGATGTGACTGAGGAGCTCTGGGGGAGTACATGACATGGAGCTGTGGCAGCTCCTGTCTGGTCCATCCCTGCTAGACTGTTTGGCCAGAGATGCTGGAACAATTTTGTGGCAACAGTGGGCAGGGATTGGGATTGAACCCCTTTGGGAACTGGATTATATGGAGAGCTCCCTGCTTTAAGTAGCACAAACCACCACAGCACTGATCAAAACACCTTGAATTTCATTGTTCTCTGTGCAAATTTCAGCAGCCCTTTCAAGATTTGAGAGGAGTTGAGGCTATAATTACTGGGGTCTTATGAAACAGACATAAGGATGCTCCCAACTTAGCATGCAGGATAGTGGAGAAGCTGGTGGCAAGTGGGAATGCTAACTCAATTCGCAATGAGTATGAAAATTCCTGTATGTGCTTCTGCCTTGTTGATTTGTTGGCCCAGAGAAGCAGCTCAGGTTTCAGTCTTTGGCGGCCTTGTGAGCCAGAAGCCTGCTAGGAGAGAGTGGGATGGGTTCTCCCTGAGCTTCCATCACCCAGGAGAGATGGCAGAGGCGTCAGTCCCTGTGGCATCCTTAGATCTTGTTGGTGGAGAGGCGACAAGGCTGCATCAAGCAAGGCTTTCCCCCACAGGAGCCGACTAATCTGTGACAGAACACCTTAAGAAAAGGTCGAATGTGTGACTTCAAAGGAAGGCTGACAGGCCAGGAGCATTTCTAGCTCCCATGGGGCAAACCTTGTGCCGCTTTTCCCTCGTTTTTCTGCTGTGCCCATCTGGCATTTCTTTCTCCTCCAGTCAGTTGAGAGGCAGGGAAGAGAGGAGGTGCAGGGGAGTCGAGAATAGCTGAAAGTGTCTTTAGGCAAAGGAGATGGCAGATTGGATCACTGATCCTTGAAAATAACATCTCATCTGACAGGACCTTGTTTTAAGGGGCAAACACATCACTTTCCACCCACAGTGTGTTGGGGCAGGCAGAGCTCCTTTAGGCTAGTGGTTTTGGTGCAAACCTTGAGTATCCCTGCAGCAGGAGGAGCAGCAAAGTCCTGGGAGATGCACTATACCTTTGCCATAGGTTTGAGGAGTATCCCGACCTCAGTCCTGTGGTCTGTGACTCCTTGCTGTTAACCACCCTCCATTTAGCAAAACAGTGACTGTGTCTACAGATGGGAGAAGAAGCTGTTGGCCTTTAGGAAGACAAGTTGCAGGCAGTAGAGAGGAGATGTTTTTTGTTTGTGCTGCTGCTAATTCCTCCTACCAGCCTCCTTGCCTTCCGAGGAAGTATCACCAGGGTATTGGGTAGCAATAATCTTTTAATCCTCGAGGTCTTTGGGTAGAGCCTCAGTCAGTTTGGGTGCCCTCCGTTGAAACACAGCAACCGAGTAGATCTTGTTTCTGTGTGTGGTGGTCAGTACATCTCAGTGGGCTGTTTGCAGCAAGAACTGGGAAATGGTTGCCACATTGTGACCCTGAAGGTCAGAAGCTGAATCATGGTTGTCTTTTGGCACATCTGGATGGAGCTGCTGGCAGCATAAGGGAATTGAGCTGTTAGGGTCATGACAGCATGAGGAATGAGGGTTAGGGAAGGCACTTGCCTGCTGAACAGGAGCATTTATGTATCTCCTGCCTGGGGTGGAGAAAGCAGTATGGGGGTAGCATCACTCAGGAGGGATGAGGAAGAGCAGCATGAGCAGTCCTTGTTTCCAGGGAGTACCCAAGGCAGCACATGTTTTGCTGACATGGCCTTCCCTGCCTGGGAGCTCACACTCACTCTGACTGCAATAAACGATGGATTGCAGTCAGGGATGTGTAGAGATTCCTTGTGCAGATCTTCTCTGTAAGGCATCCAGACAGCTGCTCCCCACTATGCTCAAGAGAGCATCCTAGCAGGCAGGAGAAGAGAAGGGGGGCCTTGGGAATTTTGGACAGTTGCTTAATAAAAATAACCCCAGATGGGTTGGAGTGCTTGTTTCTGGCTGTGGAGGGATCTTCTTCCCTTTCTCATTCAGAATATGTGCTGTGCTCATCTCAGGGAGGGAAGGAATGAATCGGGATGCGAGCTTCTGAAATGGCACTCCTTGGGTACAGGCAATTTCTCAAGAAAGATGAAGGTTGATTTATGCCTGCCGTTCTTGAGGTTAACCTCTCTGATCTTACAGATACTTTTTCTAATCTTGGGATCCGGGATACTTGCTGGGCTTCCAGAAAAAGACACTGCCTGCTCTGAATATACATCTGTTGAAGTGCCTTTTTCACTTCGATGAACATTTATCTGGCAACATCACATGCACTTACGGGCAAAACCACAGAACAACCAGTGGCTGAAGTTGATGGGAGGAGGGTTAGATTTGGCTCCAGTCTCTGGCTTCTGTTTCCTTACAGTAAAACTGTTCCTTTATGACAGAGAAAACTCATAATGCAGGTGCTTATGGGATGACTTTTCTGCTGTGAAGTGCTGTACAAATTGGAGTTTGGCATTTCAAAAATGCCCAGGTTGATTCAGGTTTGGTGGTATTGCTTGATCATGCTAAAGAGTAGGATTTGGTTTGCTGTCCTGTTTTTCTTCCCTAGTATTTCCCATTTAGCTTGTGGCTGACCACTGCTACCACTCTGTATCTTGCTGAATCTCATGTGACATGAATCACTGTGTCCCAGCTTGATTCCTGACACTCATAACCTCTCTTTGGAGAGCCCATGTATCAAAGCTGCTCCTTGCAGGTCTGGCTAGTAGAGCTGTGGAAACACCTTTAGGACAGAAAGGAGAGCAAAGGGGTGAATTGCCCTAGGGGAAACGGGCTCACTGGGATGGGACAGAGAGCTGGGGAAGTGTAGGAGGTTGCACTCTAGTTGTCAGATGGGATTGTTTTTTATCAGTGGTGGGCTACCTGCTCTTATAGAGTTGCTGCATTTGGTCCCATCTGTGGCTAGACACATATAATGGAGCCAGCTCTGCCTTTCATTGTTCACAATTACTTAGGATGTGGTATCACATGAAGTTTCTTTTGTATCTTTTTTCAGATTACAATTTTCCTGCTGCATCTCAGAAGACCCTACTGAAAGGAAATGGGACACGGGTGAAAGACAACTGGGAAAGAGCCACTGCCCAGCCACCTGCAGAATTTGCTGAGCCTGACCTACACTCACCTTTCTCCAGCACCCTGGAGGAAGAGGAGGGGCTGCTCCCTATAGACCACTCAAGAGGAGTGGAAAGCCTGCTTACTTCAGGGACAGAGGTTGCATCTTCTGAACCAGTGAGCCAAGAGGATTCTTTCTCTCTTCTGTTTTCCACAGCTTCTGCCAGGCCAGGTGTTGTGACCGAGGCAGCCACAGGAGGGCAGGAAGAGGACTCTGTTCTTCCAGGCTTAGACCTTGGGAGCAGCATGGGACCAGGCCATCTGCCCGTGTCCTCTGTTCTTTCCACTACTCCAGCTGTAGGATCTCCCAGTATTTCAGAAGAGCCCTTTGAGATGACAGCTGGGGATATGTGGACTGCTGGAGGAGCAGATTTGGAGCTAACTTTGACTACCACAAGAGCAGAGCTTTCAGAGACCACAGTGGAGGCTGGTGGGGAAGATCATTCAGCCAGAGAGGAGTTCTTAGAGACCACAGTTGGGGAGGAGATGCTGGAACCCACAGTGCTAACGGAAATGGAGCAGACTGTGGAAATGCCTGTGGGGACACCTTCTCCTGGAGGCAACTCCCCAGGTATCCAGACTCTTCCTGGCAATGAGCATCACCCCACTTCTTCTGTGGCTCAGTGGGACAGGTTTGATGAGCCTGCAGTGGATCCCATTTGGAATGACACCGAGTTGGCTACTGAGACTGTGTCAGCGGAGAGGAGCTTGTCACCACAGGCTGGGGATGCCCGCATGGCTGTGCTGCCAACAGAGATGCCCTGGGACTCAGCACAGGTAGCACTGGGAGCAGGTGGGAGGTTGCAGTGGAGATGCTTGGGTACTTCACTCTGGAGGAGAGTGTTTAATCCCTTAATATGTCTCACATCCATAAGTCTGACTGGTGGAAGTATTTCTTTTTTCCTTTTCACCCAGTATATTTTCTTTCCATCCAGACAAAACTGAATTTTGGGAAAAGATTTTTTCAGTACTTCTTAAAGGTATCCATCATTCTTGGTGGAAGCCCTGCCCCCTCTCCTTTTCCCCAGCAAAGTGCTGCTCAAAATTCTGCTTATAATAAACACCTGCCCTCTGGGGCTGGCACAGCAGTGAAAGCTCCTTGTTTCTTCAGCCTGCTTTATTGGAAGTGTCAGGACAAAAATGACCCCAAGGATTTCTAGAAAGGGAGTGAAAAGGAAGTGCTATTTTTGTTGCTGCCTGCAGGGACCAGATGCTGAGCAGGTGGAGTAGGGTTCAGGGTACATCTGTGAGGATGTTGGTCTAGGACAGCCCATGGGAGAAGAGGTGTGAGGTAAACTGTAGTTCCCAAATCCATCAAACTGGCAGCTATTTAAGGGAAGACAGGTAGCAGTAACTGTCTGGTGAGAAAGTACTGGGGAAAGCTTTAAATTTTGTTTTCTGTCTCACAGTACTTGGGAGCCTGAGCAAGTGACATAGTCTCTCTTTGTGTTCAGTGTTGCTTACAAAATTCTGCCCTGTCTCACCAATTCCCTTAAGGACCACAGAGGCTACTGATTAGGTTATGTAGAGTAAGGCTCAAACTAGAGAGCTTGCCTCTGGCTGCCTGTAGTCTGTCCTGGGTCTAGAGATGGGCGGTAAGCAGGGCTGTGGCAAGCTGGCAGAGTAACCTTGTGTCTTCCCCATATGCTAGCATTGTAATTGTGAATCTTCCTGTGTGCACAGAATTGAGAACAGTTTTTTCCTTAGAAAAGTGCTTCTTGGAGGTATGACACAACCCCTTCCTCCTGTCCCTTGTGTACCCCATGCTTTTAGCAGAGCTGCATTCACCATCTGAACCCAGCTGGTTTTGTCTTGTCTTTCCAGGTGATCTGCAAAGACTGGAGCAACCTTGCAGGAAAAAACTACATCATCCTGAATATGTCAGATAACATTGACTGTGTAAGTAAGTCCAAAGAGATTTGATGGCATGAGGGGAAATAGTGCTTAGAGATGTGGAGGCAGGCACAGCTCTTGCTCTGTACTTTCATTACAAAGCATTTTAGAAGCATTAAATCTCAATGTCCCTGTAGAGGCTGTGGAGAGAAGGGGAGGAGCACAGAAATATTCCTCTTCCCCAAGTGGGAAAAGAGTGGGTGGAGAGAGAGGATTTTGCTGAAAGTCTAGCACATGTCAGTCCCATATTGGAGTTTGACTTAATCTTGGCTGCAAGTCTCTGCCAGTCAACACCTGGATTGTTATGAGACATGAGAGCTTTTAATATTGCACCTCTCACTGGTAGGAAATGTGGCAGGATTGAAGTGTGATTCTCCTTTTGCTTAATTTTTCTTCCCCTTCTTTCAGGACAAACTAACATTCCTCTAATGGCTCAGAGGCATAGGGACTTCCCATTTGCAGCATGAATGGTTTGGTGTCAAGCAGCTGTCACTAAATCGTCCTTAAGTGCCTCTTCTCACCACCCTGTTATCATGTGTCTTATCTGGGTCTGTTAACCAGCCACGCTCTGCTAATCCAATGCCTGTCCATCCATCCCCATAAAGCTGTAGTTAATTCATGAGTCCAAAGCCTCTTGTGGATCCCTGGTAAAAGGGCCAGCTCACCTCTTCTGGGCCTTTTATCAGTCACTTTAAAACCAGTTCTGAAAGGCCTGGGGTCAAGGGGCCTTTCATAATTCTAAGAAATGATTTTGAGTCTGACAGCCTGCGAGAGAAATGTTTCATCGGGGAACCATGTTCTGGCCTCACATGTCTGCAATTTTGGCTTGCTGCTGTGGGCAGGATTGGCTGGTTTTTTAACTGCAGGGTGGCTTTGTGACACCGAGTTGTTTCCATTGCTGTCCAGTTGTTGCAGAGAAGGTTGTGTGGCTTTTCTTTTGTTTTTTCTTTAATGTGAACTTTTCGGGAACAGGGGAAGCAGGGGAATTCCTGCACATAATAAAGCATGTAGACTGCTTTGAGAGTAGATGAAAAGTTGGTCTCTTTCATCCTGACTCAGACAAACCAGTTTGCTCTTTGGTGGGTTTTAAGTATCTCTGCTATAGTTCACAAATGCAGCTCAGTAAACCAGTCCTTGAAAAACAGAGTCCTGCTGCCCTGTTTCCTTTATGTCCTTGTCTCCATTGCTCTTTCTCCCATCTCTATGGAGTTTAAAAATGCTGATTATTTTTGTAATTTGTAGTGGCTTCCTTCCTGTGGTTACTTGCACTTGTGTTGTTTAAACCACTGGAAAGGTGAGAACTGAAAAGCAGATGTGCAGGTGTCTCTTGACCAAATTGTGCCTTTACCGTTGAATCTTTGGTTCTGTCTTGCTGAAAGAAGAGTGCCCTGGGATAGGCAGGACTAAACTGTTTTTCTACTTGATTTCATGTTTCAAAACATATTTCCCAGTGAGTGGTTAGTGCTGTCCTCCCCCTTATTCAGAGGGACACTTGTCAACATGCATATTTAATATGAACATTGCTTCATTCCCTGCCTCCCATTACCACTTTGCATGGTTGAAGCTGAAATCAGGCTCTTCTCCTTTCTACTGATGTCAATGCAGTTTGTATCCTTCTCATGGTAACCTGGTCATTTTGGGAAACTCAACCTGCCTTCTGCCTGTCCCTTTTATTTCCTGGTTTCTCTGTCCTGAGACCTGTGGTGTTTAGATTTCCAGGGTTGTGAGGGAGAGCTTGCATTCCAAGTGCTGCAGCTTAAATAAGTGAGAATGGAGATTTTTCACATTTCCTGTGCTTTGCCCTGATGTGTTGTGCTACCAAGTCCCATTGGAAAGCTGAGGGCTGTGGAGGATGCTTAGGTCTCCCCCAGAGGGGTGCCACTTGAGCTTTAATGTTCTTCACAACACCAGGCATTTACCTGCTGCAGGGATGATATCTGTATTTCTGGGTTAAGCTGGCAACCTGATTATTTTCCTAACGAGCTCTGGGCAAGGTGGTCACTTCAGTCTATCTCTGAGTTTATTTCCCATTCTGCCTGAGTGAGGACTGCAGGATCTGACCTGGAGGTGACTTCCACCTCAGCAGCTCCCTTCACAGCTCCCTTTTCCTCACCATGGAGATTTTGTTGGTGCTGTGCAGCCTCTGCTTCTCCCCATCACTAGAAACATGCATGGGCCTTGGCTGCTCCCCCTTCATTGCATCCCCCAGAACAGAGCTGTGGCTGGCAGGGAGGCGGTGAGCAGGAGCCATGGCTGAGCATCGTGGTTCTGCATCCTCACGCTGCTCCTCCTGCCTCCCTGTGCCAAAACCCGGGGAGGACGCGCTGTCAGGCTCTCGTGATTCAGGCCCCAGTCATCAGTGTCTTTTCCAATTAGGCCATTTTCAGCACAGGCCTGCGCCCGCCCTGAGCGCTTCCAATTGCCATGGCAACAAGAGCTCTCCATTTTATTAATCATCTGTGTGGCCTTCTGGTTGGCATGGCAACCGGAGATAAGAATAGAAACATGGGAGTGAGACAGCAGCAAAGGAGCCTGCTGAGGGATGGCTGGAGCGTGTCAGGCTGATCAGCACTCACTGACCCAGCGCTGCCTGTGGGGAGAGCCTGGCTACTCCCTTCTTGCTTTACATGATAAAATGGCTTCAGGATCTTTCTGTATCAGGGAGGAGCTGGATTCAGCATGGTGTGGGGTATCTGGCAGCCCCAGGAGAAGGGTCGGCGTATCAGGAGATGTATGTGGGTCCAGTCTGGGGCAGTGGGGATGTGTGGTGATTGCTGCCCTGGGTTTAGCATCACTGAATTTCAGGTCTGCCTGGCTCAGGGGTCTCAGCTTCTCAGCTCTGCAGCTGTGCCAGCTGTGCAGTGCTACACCCTCTCTGCACCCACCATGCACTCACCAAGGTCCCTTTCCTATGGCAGGAGGAGTTTCGGCTGGAGAGGGGTCCCCAGCTGTTGGCACTGGTGGAGGATGCCTTCTCCAGGCAGGGGGATGGACTGCAGGACCGCTGGCTGATCTCTCTGAGCAAGCCCAATGAGAATGACAAGCACTTGCTAATGACACTGGCAGGGGAACAGGGTAAGTGTAAGGAGAAGGAGGCTTCCCATGATGGTGGGGGTGTATTTAAGGAGCTCTCAAATACAGCTGCGCAGCCATAGCAGAAGCTGTTGTTCTCCAGTCCATTTTGATCCCACCAGTTCCCACTGTTAATTAGACTTGAGGGATGGAGAGGGACTGAGGGCACCATACACCTCCTAAAGGTTGTGACAGGTGAACGTAGAGCTTTGTGGGAAGATTTTGAGTGCTGCAGCTCAGGATCAAGTTGTGCTGGATGGAAAGGCTGGATTAGGCAGCATAGGAACCAGCCTTCATGACATTTGGATGTTGCTGCTCACTCCCAGAGCAAATGTGGATCCTGAGAGGATGTGGGTCTAGGGAGAGCACTTAGGTGCCTATAATGTCAGTCTGTGCCTGGATTTCCCCTCCCAAATAACATTTGGAGGTACCCTTGGTTGTGGTCTTTGTATTCTTTCAACCTCTGAACACAAGGTACCAATGAACAAAAATGTGTATTCCTCTACTTCTGTTCTTTTGGGAATTTCACAGTGATGAGTACATCTGTTTGAGCTGCACTGATCTCTCCCTCTCCTTCTTTACAGGCGTCATCCCTACAAAAGATGTTCTCATGGCACTAGGGGATGTTAAGAGGAGCTTAGCTGAGGTAAGAACCTGTCTGCCTGCATCCATTAAACACCTTGAAGACTGTGAGCATGTAACAGTCTAAGGGAGTGCTGAACCCACAGCAGGCAAATGGATGTCAGAAGCTTGGCAAATTTCCTTTCTCCCATCTTTGGTAGTTGCCAGGCCATGAAATGTCTGCTCCCACTAAGAGAGTAACTCTGGGCTATTCCCTCCCTGCTTTTCTAACTTGGTTGCAAAGCTGCTTTTCTCACGCTCATTTTGCTGGGGTACTTGGTCTTATCCCAACTACTCTGCTGGTGCTTCTGAGTCCCATATTTGACCCTCCTCACCCCACAGCTGATTTACACACATTGGTGATTTTCAGTAGCTTAAACTTTGCTGAAGAGAGGTGAGAGGTGCCTGTACTGGATGAACCATGTTCATATGCCTTTCTGCAATCCCAGTGTTAGCATTTCACTCCTTCAGACAACTGCCTATTCAAGGGCAGGCGGAGAAGCAGAGGCAATGGATGCTGGACTCCACTACCAGCTGCCTTTAGCCTTTATATATTTCCCTCTAACCCTGGGCAGTTTGGATGAGATTGGTTCCATGATCTTTGACTTTTGCCGCTCAGGCCAATGGATATCTAGCCACCAAGGCTCTGATTCTGGTGGGGATTTTACAGTACTAGAGTGATTCTACTGATTTTAGCAGCAGAGTTTGGCCACTGCCTTCCTGCCTGTCTGCTCTCATGTTTTTTTCCTGACGTGATGAGCTGGTGCAGTTAGACAAAGCAAATTAAGTGCTCGGTGTTGATTGGCTTATGCCAGAGAAGAGGCAGCACTCAAGAAATTGTATGACTGAAGTATCAGCAGCTAGAACTGTACAGAAGGGAGAATTTGTCCAAGGCTAGACTTTTGTGCAGCTGTGACCCTACATTAGCCTGCATTCTACCAGAGCAGTGCCTCACCTGCCTCCAGCTCTATCAATAATGAAACAGTGCTCATTGCACTGACCTTATGCTAGCGCAAGCTTGGAAGGAGGAGAGAGGATATTCTCTTACACACATCATACTACCAAACTGATACGTAACCTGCATGAAATCTGCCTGGTCACTGGGATTGATGTTAAGCTTTGTTTTGCAAACAGCCACAGGGGACCTATTTCTAAGGCAGCTTTTTGGATTGGTGGGCAGCTGTTTATTTCCTTAGAAAGACCACTCTAGGGACCAGTGCTTTAATGGAAACCCATTTATTATGGTTTCATTCTCTGTCACACAGACACTGAAGCCTAGCCCCCATCAATAGTCTATAGTTTGTTTTGGATACTCTTAATCTCAGGAAGTTTCTTCCATGGAAGCTTCCTTGTCTTGCATGTAGGTGTGATCCTTGTGCAGGTGATCATGGTAAGATTGTGTCATTAGCTGATGTGTCAGCTTTCCTGGAAGATGTTGTTAAATTTAGCCATGCACCTTCTAGTCATACAGCATGTGTCCTGACTTCCCAACCCTGGCTTTTAGTTCCTTTGCCCACAGTTATGGTTTGCAGTGATCCAGTAGAAACAGAACTGACTGCAGGCCAGGAGATTTAGTGAGCTTCTTCCTTCCTTCCTTCCAGATTGGCATCCAGAATTATTCAACCACGACAAGCTGCCAGTCACATCCCAACCAGACACGCAGTGATTATGGAAAACTCTTTGTGATACTGGTGATCATTGGCTCCATCTGTGCCATCATCATTGTACTGGGGCTCATATACAACTGCTGGCAGAGGCGCCTGCCCAAGATGAAGAACATGGTGAGTGAACACAGGTGGGGAGGGTGGCTGGACTCTTTATCCCTTGATGTGGACGTGTTTAGAGTCCATTTACTAGAGTCCATAGCTAGTTAGATACACTGTTGGAGCAACAAGGGAACAGATTCCACCATAAGAGAAAATCATAGAATGGTTTGGATTGGAAGGGACCTTAAAGATCATCTAGTTCCAAC
>VZTY01011550.1:35347-70484 GCA_013400935.1 Turnix velox
TTCAGGTATTGATAAGTCACTATGAGGTCCCCCCTGAGCCTTCTCTTCTCCAGGCTGAACAATCCCAACTCTTTCAGCCTGTCCTCAGAGGGATGGTGCTCCAGCCCTCTGTACCAGCTCCAACAGCTCAATATCCTTATGTTGAGGACTCCAGAACTGGACACAGTACTCTAGTTGGGGCCACACAAGAGCCAAGTAGAGGAGCAAAATCTCCTCTCTTGACCTGCTGCTCACTGTTCTCTTGATACAGCCCAGGGTTAGGTTGGCCTACTGGGCTGCAAGCGCACACTGCTGGCTCATGTTGAGTTTCTCATCTTCTGACAACCCTAAATCCTTTTCTTCAGAGCTGCATTCAAGCCACTTTCTACCCAGCCTGTATCTGAGCTTGGGGTTGCCCAGACCCAGGTGGAGGACCTTGCACTTGGCATTATTGAACTTCATAAGGTTGGCATGGGCCCGACTCTCAAGCCTTCAAGGTCCCTCTGGATGAGAGGCAAACCTGTCTTGCTGTACTCACTTTCCTCTGCAAGGACTTGGCTATGAGTAAATTTACCTTTCTCCACTAACTCTGCAAAGTCCTCAGTGACCCTTATTGCCTGGTCTGATTGTGCTTCTCAGCAGCATTAAGACCTGTCCTTCTTTGTTACCATTTGTGTTCTTGTGGTCCTTTGCAGTCACACGGCGAGGAGCTGCGCTTTGTTGAGAATGGCTGCCATGACAACCCCACCTTGGATGTGGCCAGTGACAGCCAGTCGGAAATGCAGGAGAAGAAGCCAAGCGTGAATGGTGGAAACACCATCAATGGCCCAGACAGCTGGGATGTCCTCATCAATAAGCAGGCAAGCGAGGATGTGGATGTGTTTGAGGAAGACACACATCTTTAGAAAAAGAAGGGAGGGAACTACCCCCTTAAATGCACTTGTCTCTCTCCTGTCTTGACTGATGGACCACAGGATCAGGTGGCTTCTCAGGAACTTCTTAAAGGCTTGGAACAGGTCAAGTCTTTGGGCAAGTTTTCCCAATAGAAGTCCTGAGCCTGCGTCTGAAGCTTGGAGCCAGGAGGATCACTGAACAGAGGGAAGTGGGAGGGGTGGGTGTTTAGGTCTCTGTATGTGTATTCCTGTCAGTAGCACCAATGCTTTCATCACCTTTAAATGCACTTACTGTAGCTCTCTGGTAATGGCTGAGAGTGGCTGGGCTTGCAAAGCAAGGCTGCTTGGTGCCAGGAGTCCAGCTTTGGGGAGTAAATTCACTTTGGGAGTCCAGCTGGAGCTATGTCAGCCAGATCCTGACCTTGAGATAACATTCAATCCCTGCAGATGCAGTAAAACCTGTGTATTCTGGATGGAGGGGAGCCAAGACTTGATGTTCTGGGCAGAGTTTGCATTCCACATGTAAAAAGAGGTTTTCTAGTGCTCTAGCATTCAGCTGCTAGTTAGATGAGCTGATGTTTACATCTGGGGAAAACATCATGCTGTGATCTCGTTTTCCCTGTCGCACAACAAACAGTCCCACTTCCTTTTTCCAGCTCCAAGCTGAGTTTGCAAAATTTGAGCACTTTACCCTCGCTGTCTTGATTGCAGAGAATTCAGTGCCATGGTGCAGCATCTTAGCTGGAGATTTGCTTTAGGTTTGGAGAGCTGCTCCAAACGGACATTCATCTGCCTCTTTCATGCCACAGCCGGTGAAGTCAGCAGCGAAGTATCCCTTTTCTAGGTCTCAGTTTTAGACTGATAGGCCTTTCCTGCCCCTGTTTGTTTTCCCAGATTCAGTTTGGTTTCAGTTTTAAGTTTTTCTGCTTTTCAAAGTAGAAGTTCGTGAGACTTCATAAACAAGGAGAAAAGTAAAAACTTGGAAACGGATAATTTTATGTTCCTTTTGTTTCCTTTTCTGCATCCTGCCCTGGGGGGGGGGGAATGTTTAATGTCCCATTGGTGTGAATTGGGGTAACAGCTTTAAAATTATTGCATTTAACTAAGTGTAAATGCCCGTTCATATGAGATGAGAATCAGATCTAAGAGCTCCCCAATGAACGTTTCTCAGGCATGCCTCAGGCAATTTTAAGGCTCTAGCTCCCTGAAGACATGTGATAAAAGGCGCGTGAATATGCATAATTGTTCTCTGAGCCCTACCTGAACTGAGACTCGGAAATGCTGTCAAGCCTGAAATCCCAGAACATTTTTTTTCTTCTGTCATGGAGGGACTGAGGGACTTGCTTTGGACAGAGGTAACAGTGTTCCTCTCATTACAGTGATTTGCATCCTTGCTTACTGCAAGATGCAGCTTTGTATTTGGTCTTTAAGGGAACCTTTGTACAGAAAAGCCCCAGATACACAGCTTGTAAATCTGTCTCTGTATGTGTAGATATGTTCATCCCTGATGTGAGTGCCTAAGGTCAAGGTACAAGGAAGAGTCTGTTGTTTCATTTTGCATAGCGCTTTGCATACAAACTGAATCACAGATCACCTTGATGTAGGACCATGTAGATAGCGGTCTATGAGGGATCCAAGAAAGCTGATAGCCTTTGGTTTCCTATCAAGATTCCATTTTTCAGTGTTCTTATCCTGCCTCCACGCCTTTTCCTTTGTCGTGTAGGAGATGGGGACCATCAGCTCCTTTTGGTAGGATTGCAGAGATGCTCAGAGGGGTTTCCTCTCTTGCCTCAGCAGTTGATGATTGGGGGCAATCCTTGCATGTGAACAGCCATGTGTGGCCCTTCTCTAACCACTCCTGGCTGATGGCTCTCTGCAGTCAAACTGCACAAGTTCAGTGGCTGTGCTGGTGGCACTTTGGGACTCAAAGGATTAAATGCAAGTTGTTAAAGCAAGTAAAGCATGGAGTTAAAATTTGAGTTTGTATAGCACTTAGCATAACTGGGCTTGATGTGGCTGTGGTTTAGGCAGTTTCACCATGTAAATGTTTCTAAGTCCACTAATCCTCATTAAATGTTTTTAATGCCCAGTGGCTATTAAAATGATAATGCCACCGATCAGATGTGCATCAGTTTTCCCACAAAGCACTTCCTTATTGCACTGCATTGCTAGAAGCTGCTTTGCTGCCCTGTCTTGTCTCTGCTTTACTGATTCAGAGAAATGACAAGGTGCTGATAAAGTGCTGCTTCTGGCTGGGCTCAGCACCCCTTGGTCTAGTGTGAAAGAAACCAAAGGGGGCTTTGCAGGATTATTAATACTGTAGAAAGTTCTCCTTATTTGGTCTTCTGGCTTCTTGTGGCCTGTAGGTTTTCCAGAGACTGTGGAGCTCTCTTTTGCATCTGGATGATCTTGAGAGTCTTTAAGGGTGGCTGTCATGAGGCTGAGCACAATTTTCAGCTGTCTCTGACAGGGTGCACCTGGCTGTATGATCTCAGTTTAGAACCAGAAATCTACTGGTTAATAGCATTTCACTTTAGTCTGGTGATACTTTTTATACCTTTACCGTTTGTTTGTTCTCTGTATCATTTTTTTGCACTAGGCTGATCTTGTTACATCGATTGCACTGTTGTCCCTCTCCCGCCAGCCTTGCAGAGACTGTCATCTCTGGGGACCTGTGGGCTGGGGAGCGCTGTAGAGAGGCTGTTGCCAGCCCACTTACCCAGTTGGCTTTTTAGCTCTGCACAGGTAGAATTTAAAGAGGAAAGAAACTTTGTCTTAGCATTTGTAACAGGAAGCTTTTCTATCACCTTAATGTAGTTAAACTTCTTTTTAACAAAAACTGTCAAAGCTGGACTTCTCAGAGCACTGTGCCAGGCGACAGAGCAGATACAGGGGACAAAGGGATTCTTAGAAAACTCTTCTCCACCTACTTGGACTTTGCTGTGGTTCCATCTACCAAATGTTTGATGGCACTGACACCTGCTGGCTGCTGGGAGTTGGAGACAAAAGAAGAAAAGGACTCTTTTTCCCAGTTCCTTGTGACTTGCCTAACAGAGTCACCTGACTTAGTCACAAGGGGCTGCTGGACTTGCCTGTGAGCAGAGGGGCTCACGCCAGACACGGGACGGTTTGTGTGAAGATAACTCCGTCTGCAAAGCAATCAGATGGGACATTCCCTGGAGTCATTGATCTAGAGAAATGGGGTCTGATCTCCATCTTCCTCATCTCCTCCACTTACTCCCTCTCATCCTGGGGAACATGGCCAGAGAGCAGAGGCTCTGGCTTGAAATGAAGGTGGTTCTTCAGAGAGAGCATCAGGTGCTGGTGTGAGGAGCTCTGTGTCACAGGGAGTACTGGTGATGGCATCGGCTGGATGCACAACCACAATCAGAGTGAGCCTCCAACTCTGTGGAATGGTGGTGAAGCTGCAGATTGCTCCCAGATGTCTAGCACAGTATCTATCATATGGAGTCCAAAATGTACCAGGATTTTGCATCCTGCAGACCACCTCAGGTTATTTGGGATGTAAAGAAACCACAAGGAGTGACCCAGTAACTGCCCTGTGGAGCATGTAGTGGTTGAGAATACAGTTTGAGATACCACCTTAAGGATCTGGGCAAAGGATGCAGTGTGAAATGGAGGTACATTGTCACGTGGATTATTTCAGTATGACCCTGGAGCATCACAGCGTGATCCCACTGCAGCCACTGCCGTCAGCAGCTCATCATTCCCACCTACCTTGGCAGCCATGCATGAGGACCTCTCTTCTTCATAGGGGGTTTGGGGCAGGTCGAATGATTAGAGACAGCAAGTAACTTCATCTGTGCTGGCTCACCAGACCTTTGTGAGCTCATCTCAGCTGACAGCCAGGCTCCCAGCCATTCTTCTCAGTGCCCTCATTCCTGCTGGACCTAAACTGTCTGCAAGCCCTGGCCCCTGCTCAGGACCATGGCTGGAGAACATTTAGAAACACTTGGCGTCTGGCCCTGAAAGCAATGGGTTTGTTGTTTTGTTTTCTTTGCAATAAAATGCACCTCCTGGGTGTCTCAACACTGGCCTGAGTGCAGTCCTTTGCCTGTATTCATATCCACCACATCTCTCAATGTGCTGGAGGCCACTGTCCCTCTGCTGGGATGGAGGGGTGTCGGCTTCATCCCCGCCTGCTCTGGAGTGTCCACCTGAATTCCCCCATCACAGGCTGCTCGGAAGCCCCGAGCTGTACCGGCTCCTTGGTGGGGTGATGGTCCCTGTCCGGGTGGGTTAACCCTGCCCCATCCCTACAAGAGCAGCCCAAGACCCTTGTCCCCTACCAGCGTGGCTTAGACTAAGCCTCTGGTCCAGAGCAGAGCCTCTATATGTCAGCAAGCCACGTGTAACCCTAAGCACGTGTATCCCCCCCCTCCTCCCACACCTCCACGCAACGTGGGGCGGGGATCGGAGACCCACCGTGTGTTCCACACTCCGCCCATCTAGGTCAGGCTTCCCCTACATGTGTTCCAGATCAGCTTTCTACTCTTGTTCCGGAGCAGACCTTCTCCTTTCACGGAGCAGCAGCACTGGCCGTTCCACGCGTGTGCTGTCGCTGCAGCGATTGCCGCCGCAGGCCGCGAGGGGGCGCTCTGCGGCGCTGGGCGGGGCCACTCCGCCCCTCCGCCTGTTTACATCCGCCGGCCGCTTCCGTCCCGCCGCTGCCGCTGCTCCTCCGGCCTCTTCCTCCGGCTCGGCCCGGTCTCTTGCGGCTTCCCTCAGCTCTACGCGTCAATGCGGTGCCGCCGCCCCGCGGCCTGCCCCGGCCATGGACACCAGCGACCTGTTCATCAGCTGCAAGAAGGGCGACGTGAGCCGCGTGCGGTGAGTGGGGCCGGGGTGCGGGTGGGGGCGGTTCCCGGCTTCTCCCCGCAGCAGCCGATGCCGTCAACCGTTTTAATCCCCCCCGGGAAGCGAGGACGGACCTGGCCTGGCTTTGCTGTGTCACCTTACGGTCTTGCGGCCGTCCCGGGGACCTGGATGCCCTGCCTTGCTTCTTCCTGGGCCCTGGTCCCACGGGCTCCCACAGCCTGGGGTATCTCCAGGGCAGAGGCGGGGCCAGGAAGTAGCTGGGGTACGGAAAGGAGAGTTTGTTTCTTTATAAGTAAAGGCACTTCGCTTTTCCCCCAAGGAATTGAGTGTACTCCGAGCTGGTGCCCTCAGTTGAGGTGTTAGGTTTGCCGGAGTCCCAGGCAGTTACTGTGGGCTTCACGGGGTGAAGGCTGTCTGTGGCAAACGTCCCTGCAAAGGTCTCGTTAGCTTCCCTTTCTGACTCTTGGAAGCTGAATTTACATAGTTCAGAAGCTTGATGTGTAGAAGGTTGTAATCGTGAAAATATTTAGAGGCGCTGTGTTTTACATTCTTGTTTATTTGTGAGAGATACTGGGCTGCTGAACTTGAGGCCTGGTCTCCCTGCTTGTACTGAGGCAGTTATGGCTTAGCTCCAGCCATTTCAGGTCAGGGTCAGATGGGCTTTCTGTCTGCAGGGTGAGTGGTTGTTGTAACCCCACGTTTACCCCAGACTCTGCTGCTACATCTCATGGTTTGAGTCTAAGAATGCCTTTGATCCTTCATGATTCTTCCAGCTCCCAACACATGGTTCCTCGCAGATAATTAGAAATAGTTTCTCTGTTTCAAGATGTTTACTAATGAAGGATGATTAGGCAGATATATGAGATCTGGGGAGTATTGTTATCCGTTTTGTATTCGTATTAGATAAATGTCTTACAAGCAGTAAATTGCAGCTTTACCGTAGAAGGAAGGCCCCTGCAGGTGACTTTGCAGAAGTTTAAGATGACCAGCGTTGAAGTAGAAGTAAATAAATGGTTGAATTGGGGATATTGCCAACGCAGAGGGGGCATGTTGACCACAAGGGGCCAAGTAGAAAGGGGCTGAGTTCCTTGGGAATTTGAATGTTGTCAGAAGAAGATGAAGTTTGAGACAGGAAAGATGGAGTGAGTGAAAGGAGGGACTGATGTGGCAGATAGGGAAAAACAGCTTGAGAGACTTTGTAAAAGGTTGGGGAGGACTTTTACATATGTCTGGGGGAGATGGTTATTCCAGTAGTTAGGGATAGGCTATAACAAGAGCCATGCTGTGTGGGAGATTGGTGGGCAAGCAAAAACTGGCTTCTGGAGGTGCCAGAGGGGAATACTGACAGGATTTGAAGTGGCTTAAATGTGCAGGCCAAGGAAATAGCAGGAGTTAAAAGCAGCTTGGTGTGACACTAATATTGTTACTTCTGGCAAGAAAAACGACAAGCAGGATGGAAGTCCAGCCTTGGCCTTGTAAATTTGGCCACTTACTTTTGAGAATTCAGGCTGTAGCATTGTAGGAGTGAAGGTAGTGATGAGGTGGTCAGGCTTCTTTTTTTATTGCTTCCCTGTTAGAGGTCAGCAAGAAGTGGGTTTGATTCCCTTCTTTCCCCATGTACATCACTGTATATTAAAGAAGCTGTCAAGCTGTGCTGCAGACTGTCATTCCTTCAGCCATGTCTGACAGCTCCTGAGGTTGAATGCAAGATCTTGCCATACCTTTGGAAGTTACTGTGTGATCTCAAAGTTACGTCTTTTGAAAGCGGAGAATGTGACTGAATTAGTAGCTGTGTGAAGTGATAACTTTGCTCTCCCTTTTCTTCCAGATACCTTCTTGAGCAGCGAGATGTGGAAATTAATGTCCGTGATAAATGGGACAGTACACCTCTGTGAGTCCTGTAGCTGAGAGTGCTGGCTGGGCAGGAGGGGAGGGCTTCCAAGCTCTTTTGCACTCTCTGAAACAGAAGTTAGGAGCACTGTTACAAAACATCTCAGGTTCTGCTTTTTGGGAGATTTGGCTACATGTTTCTGCTTCTCTTCTCAGCTGGTGATGTACTTAATATATGTTTGTCTCCCCTTCTGACTGATGCTTGCTCTAGGAGTGCTCAGAAGGGTAGTTAATTTTGTGAAGAAGTTACCTGGGTTAAGCAGTCTGTTCTTGGCCTGATTAGGCTCTTTCTGTCTCAAAGTTTATGGCATTCCAGCATGTCCTTTCGGGTGGAGGCTTGGCTTGATGAAATACAAAGCAAGTGTGGCATCACAGTCTGTCTGGCAAAGGTGTGAATATGCAGTAGACAGTGAGGAATCCCCATCCTGATGCTGAGGAGGGTAATGTGAGCTTTTTACCCCATGTACACAAACATCATAAATCCAAGCATCCTTTCCTTCCTTCCCCACCCCCAGCTTTATATGCTAAGCATAATATCATATGGTATGGAATACACTTTGGTCAGTTTGGGCTGGCTGTCACAGCTGTGTCACTTCCCAACTTCTCATGTGCCTTCAGCCTACTCACAGGTGGGGTGATTTGAGAAGCAGAAGAGGCCTCGTCTCTGTGTAAGCTCTGCTTAACACTAACCTGAAGGATTCCTGTGTTAGCAACTCTGTTTTCAGCACAAGTCCAAAACAGGTCCATAATAGATACTGTGAAGAAAATCAACTCCATCCCTGCCAAAATCAGCAAACAATTCCAAAGTGCGTTTAGACATCTGCAATCTGAGTATAGAATAACTTCCCAAAGTAAACTAACATTTGCCTGCTGTATTGCAAGTTACAGGATTCTTCTGGTTTGTAGGATGGTTTGAGGTCCTTGCAAAAGAGAATCATGATAGACTTAGATTGTGAAAGACAAAATGAAACTCATCGTAAGTAGGACTTTGAGGGTTGGGTTTGTCATAAATCCAATGTGGGTGGTATTCCCTCATTATTGTAGTGTGTAGCAGTTGGGCTGACAACAGGAGGAGCAAGGAGTGATTTCTGATAATTCAGTAGAATTGCTCATGAAATTAATTTCATGAAAATGAGGATGGATTTGGCAGGTGGTGGTATAAGCATTGTACCCAGATTGGTACCTTGAGATCACCTTGCAGGACAGGGGTTCTGGGAACAAATCGTACTTAGTCTGTTGCTGAGGTCAAGCTTTTATGTTATTTAGTGGAAATTTCCCACTCCCAAGCTTATCAAGGATGTCTCTGTGCTGAGGTCTGCAGGCTGTAGTATACCCAGACATTGAATTTTGCTTCCTACTGTGTCTCTAATTTTCTTTCTCTTGTAATTGTCAGGTATTATGCTTGCCTCTGTGGACATGAGGAACTTGTACGTTATCTTCTAGCCAATGGTAAGCATGAGTGTCCTGATTCTGACTGCACTATCTTTCTCTGTGCTGCTCTATAGGGATTATATGTCCTTCTAGCTGTCCCTTTTGGAAACTTCTTCTGTTACAATCAGCTATCTGATCAACATTCCCAGGCTGCAATGAGAATGCTGGACACACCTTCACAGTCCCCCTTGCAGGCCACTTGCTGCCTGAATTTGCTTCAGGGAAGCTTTTTCCACTGACTTCGGGTGGCATGACTTTCTGAAATCACTGCTGTTGATTTGCTAGGGTGCATTGGTGTTGGGTTTGTGCTGATGTAAGAATTGTACTTCATCTGAAAAACTGTCAGGCTTTCTTCTACTCTTCTGATAGTCTTGCTTTGTAAACAGGACTCGAGTGAAATGCAGATGCTTTTACTAACTTCAAAGAAAGGAGTCAGGTCTCAAAGTCTGTCTTTTCCACCGCATTCAGAGCGTTTTAACTTGTGTAATTCTAAAATAGCAAAATGCAAGTATCCTCCAAATGGCTCTCGGGGCCTAACCTAAAGAATCTTCTCTTAAAGCAGAAATGTATTTTAGGAGAAACTGCTAAAAGTCCAGTAAGTAACTTTACTCACTGTACAGTGAGGTTCCTCTTCCCAATGCTGCTGGAGCCATGCTGAGAGGCTTACTGCCAGGGTCAGTTGAAATGAGTCACGACTTCTCAAAGGGATTTTGCTGTCGGAGAACAGCTTTAGATTACACACATGTAAGGAAAGCTTAGTTTTTGCAAATATGCTCAGTAGCTTAGGGGATCACAGTGAAACATGTCACCAGCCAAAAATCATAGTAGTTGCTTCCTGCTCAGGGTCACTTGACAAAGAATTAATTTGCCTGCTGGCATATACCTGTGATTGTTTTGCAGGAGCAAAATGTGAGGCAAACACTTTTGATGGGGAGCGTTGTCTGTACGGAGCTTTGAGTGATGCCATCCGACGTCTGCTGAAGGAGTACAAACAGATCACAGCAAAGTGCATGAAGAGAGACTATTATGATGTCTTCCTGCAGCGGTAAGTGGATGAGGCAGCTCTGTGTGCAACACTATCTGTCATCCTTCCATAGCTGTTAACCTGGATATTCAAGCTCTCTGTTAAGGGCAGATTTGAAAGACAACTGCTCAGTCTCATTTCTGGGCATGTAGAGCTGCCTGAGGGATGTTTCTTTATGCCCTAAAGGATGACTTGCAGGTATGTGTACATTTAAAATATGGCCTCCAATCAGTGACTTAATTACAGACTGACAGAAGGCTGGTTGTTCTAATGCAGAAGCATTGGACCATCATCATTGACTGTCAAACCAAAATTGGATCACTAAAACCACATCAGCTATTAAAGGTGATATATCAGTTGAAATTAAGTTTCAGGCCTGAAGAGCTGAGATTTCCAACCATGGTAATGGATATCTCATTTCTGAGAGAGAGTACCTTAAGAAACCCCACACAACCTTATGGGAGCAGTGCTCAGTTCTTTCTTTTTGATCATTAAAAACTGTTAATTTTGAGTCTTTTTTTTCTCATAGCTGCCTGTTAGACTTTGTAGTCTCAGCCTCGAGCTTGAGAAGAAGCTTGACTTGCTCTAGGAGTAGGATAATGGCATCAGTCTTCTCTTTTTTTATACACTGGTAGTTCTGATGTTATTCTCATTACTTGGTTGGGATTTTCTTCCTTCCCGTTGAACTGACTTAAAATAACAAACAGACTAACAAGTATTTAGCATCTGTATTCTCAAAACTGGAGTGAGAGCCTGAAAGTCTTAGAAAGATCTCACAATCTTGCTGTTACTGACCTAATTTCTGATACTCCAGGGAAAAAAGAGGAGGAAGGAAATTAATTTATCTGAGTAAAATCACATTCTACCTTGCAGGGAAGTAGAATTTTGCAGAATGATTTATCACTCTCCTGATGAGTTCATGGCTCAGATGATGCAGGGTTGAACCCACATGAAAACTAAAATGTGCTATTTTTCTCATTCCAAGCAAGCTTTGTGTTAAAATTGAAATAAAGGGCAACAATAAGGGGAAAAAAAATCCCAGACTGCCTAATTGCTTCTACTTTGTTTTTCGGGCAAACACCATTAGGGAGGATGTTCAAGTGGTGTGAGGTTGAGATCAGCATTTCAAGACCCTGCTTTGACCTCATCTGCTTGTATGACCCCCACAGCTTTCTGTGCAGCAGTCCTGGTTTCTAGGAGTGTTTTGCCTGATGCCTGCCTCATCTGAGCTCTTGAGGATATTTATGGAGAACTATCTATGCAAAGGGTGATAGAAGTACACAGGAACACTGACAATAGTTGTCATAAACTGTAGGAGTATCAGTCTTGTTTTTTGCCTGTTAAAGAATGAAATTGTGGGTATGCAGTTATAAACTGATGTAGCAATTGTCTGCATTTCATCCTGTTACATCCTGCCTTCTTCCGAGGTTGGGTGACATCAGTTTCTCTCCTGTTTGCTGCATGGCTAAAGCATGCACATTAATGCTGCCCAGAGAGCAGGAAAGTTGCATCTTACTTTGTAGTGAGGGGTAATTACTTTGGAAATCATGTGCTTCTCTAGGGCTTTTTGGGCATCAGACAATTTAAAAGGAGGATTGAGATTTGAGACGTGTTTGGGAGGCAACAAGTTCCTCTTTAAGCTCTGTTTCCTGTGTGGAGTGGTTTGCCTGAGTCAGTGGGGTTTCATTCTCCCTCCTGCCTCTTACATTAGCAAAAATTCTGAGTTGTTGGAGAGAATGAGAAGTTCCAGTATAGTTTGTGAATCACAGAATGACCCGGGTTGGAAGGGACCTCAAGGATCATGTAGCTCCAACCCCCTGCCTAGCAGGGCCACCAAACAAACATATTTACTAGATCAGGTTGCCCAGGGCCCCGTCCAACCTGGCCTTGAACACCTCCAAGGACGGGGCATCCTCTGACTGAACATAGAGAGGCTACAACATCCAGTGGCATTTGTTTATTTAGACCTAATTGTACCATATTCCCTACTGGCTTTACCCCATTCTTCCCTTTCTCATCCTGCAATGATTTTTGTCCCTTACAGGTTGCTGGAGCAGGGTTACCAAAGTGACATTGTTTTCATTGTTCATGGCAAATCCTTCTGTGCCCACCGCTGCATTCTCAGCGCCCGCAGCGCCTACTTTGCGGAGATGTTTGAGACCAAATGGAAGGGGAAAAACATGATAGTGTTGAAGCATCCACTGGTGAGCAAGGCTGTGCTTCTAGCACTTTCTTTTTCATCTGGTTGAGTAGGAAGGACAATTTGAGGGTTAACTTCCACAGTGGATATAGCTCCTGGAGCTCAGAATATCCCTAGTCGAGGAGAGTGACTTGTGGAGGTACTTTATACAGTAAATAGCATCTTAGATAACAAAAGACTGTAGGCTGAATACTTCTCCTTTGTGTCCTCTGTTATGGGTTAAAGGTACCTTAATTAATGGCAGTAGCAGGTAGCCGTTACAGTCTGCCAGCTGTGCCACCACTCCTCTGTAGGATAAGTCAAGTCCATCTAATTCCTGGTGGACAGGTGGTCTGTAGTGAAGACATCACTTCCATAATTGGCACTAATTGAGTCCCTTTTGTTGCCTTTGCAGCAAGAACTAAAAAGGCTGTAAGTGCATTCCATCCATTAATCACCAATACATTGGCGTATGTTTCTGTAGCTTGACTGTGGCTGTGCAAAGCCTCTTGTGACAAATTTGCTTCCAGTTTGTCAGGAATTTTCTTAAGTCTCTCTTTGTATAAGAATACATCTTTACTTTCAAATTAAGGTATATTGGAAATTTTTCTGACCAGTGAAAGATTGGATTTTGCATAGCCTGAATTATAACCATGTCTTTGGAGCACTTCCATTAGTCAGGTTTTGACCCCTTGGGCACATAGGTTAGTATCAGATAATGCATTCAAAGAGCTTTGTGAGCCAAGTGGAACAGCAGCATTAATTGCACCAGGATCAAGCTTGTATCCAAGCAAGTTTCAAGATTGCTATTAAGTTATACCTGAAGGGGGCCTTCAGAAGGGCTTGGGATAAAACTTACTAATGGGATATGTGATGGAAGGACTAGGAATAATGGATATAAATTAGAAGAGAGGCTAGATATAAGAAAGAAGGTCTTTACTGTGAGGGTGGTGAGACACTGGAACAGGTTGCCCAGAGAGGCTGTGGATGCCCCTTCCCTGGAGGTGTTTAAGACCAGGCTGGACAAGGCACTGAGCAACCTGATCTAGTGGAGATGTCCTTGCCTGTGGCAGGGGGGTTGGAACTAGATGATCTTTAAGGTCCTTTCCAACCCAAACTATTCTATGATTCTAAGTTCCTTTGAATCCTAAAGATAATTTTCTTGTGTTTTATTTTAGATTAATCCTGCAGCCTTTGGCGCTCTTCTGCAGTATTTATATACAGGTAAATGCCTTACAGTCTAGTTTGTGGTTGGTGGGCAGCTGTCTGTCTATGCCACAGCACTGTTCTTGGTGGCATGTGCTTGCAAACAGCTGTGTTTGGTGCATGAATCTCCAGCACATTCTCTCTGCTGGCAGAAGGGGTGAATGTGGGCAGTTCCCAGCTTTTGCAAGTTGTTAGTACCTTTTGCCAGTTGTTGTTTTGCCAGTAACTATTCAGTCATTTTAAAAAAATCAGCTTATATTGATTGATTTGATGGATGCGGAGAATATAATTTTAACATAAGGTAAATCTCTTATGGTAACATCCCATAAGGTGATGGAAAGCAAGGTTCCCACCTAGGACATTTTCTTCTGACAGACCTGAGCAGCGTCTGCCAAATTGTTTTACTACTTTTTAATTTATTTTTTTTTTTAACTGAAGTTGATCCTAAGTCTTCCATGAAAACGGCAAATGTGTTGTAGACAAGCCAAGTGCTGGACTATTTCAGGCCAGGAGGTGGTGCCAGAAAATAACTTTTATCTTCGAGGCTTTCTTTTCCCAGTCCATTGTTTTCAGAAGTGTTCCTTGTTATGTTCTCAGTGGTAGTAAAAGATACTGGAATGAAACCTTTTGGGCTTAGTCTTTCCTTGCCTTGCACCAGGTGGCCAGTGGTGGCAGTCGGCATACTGCTTGGGGTGCTGCTTTTTCTTTTATGATGGAATTAAGACATCTTTTGTGTAAATCTGATCAGTCTTTGGCCTCTTGAATAAAGTTATTAGGTTAGATGCTGAGGAGTGGGAAGCTAAATTTAGGTGCCAAACTGGGATTCATCAAAGTGATGGGGAACCAGGTCATAGCTTCTTGTACTGATATATAACTAGATGCTGAAAAGTGAGTTAATTACCGAATTACTGTGCCATCAGGACTTCAGTCTTTAATTTTTGCGGGCTTTACACCTAAGTGCTATGGCTAGAAATTGCTGGCTGCATTTCTTCTTGGCAGGTCGTCTTGATATTGATGTTGAATATGTAAGTGATTGCAAGAGATTAGCCAAGCAGTGTCGGCTGCAGGACCTCATAGATGATTTGGAGACCAAATGTAAAAAAGTCTATGAATTTGGTAAGTATTTAATTTACTGTTGTCTCTGCTGTGCCTGTATGCGCCCTTACAGGGAGAAGGAGGAAAGTGTGATAGTGTTTGTTTCATGGTGCCCCAAGGGCTTCCAGAAAATTATTCTATTGTGAAATTCTCATGTTCACATGATAGTTTTTTGGATAGGCTCTTTCTGTTGGGCAGCTGTTGTGGTTCCTAATGCATGCATGTTTATCATTTAATATAAATGTTTTCATTCTAGTAGAGCAGCCATGGCAGCAGAACTTAGCTGTGGTTGCCAGACATTCAGTGGAGCACTGCAGGGTATAGTAAGAGGTGTTTTCCAACAGAGCTTGCTTAAATCTCTGGGGAGGTAAAGTATATACAATTAAAAGTTCTTTTCTGCATTTACCTGACCCTGAACTAAAGGAAAATGTTTGCTAATTGGCTCCAAATGGTTGCAGAGAGAGATACAACACTTGAGAAGTAGAGGAGCATTTCTGAATGCACGTTTGTATTTATAACACTTGTATGTGTCAAATCTTTAATGATGAAGTCCTCTATTTAAGGGCTTATTACCCAGAGAGCTTGTGATCTAATCATGACATCAGCTTATTGTATGAAAACCAAAAGTCGGAATTTTACTATTCATCTCCTTAGAAAAAGAAGACAAAACAAAACAGCACAAGTAGGGCAAAGCAGTATTAGTCATGAAGTAGAAAAATTATCACAAAACCTTCAAGCTGAAAACATCTGATTTTCACATCATGTTCCAAGTTAACTCCTTTACTTTGGCAGAGTTAATTTCAGTTTGAGAAGAGAATCTACTCTCTAGCTTTTAACACAAGAGCGTCTTCCTTGATATAAGAGATAAAGATGTAGCTGTTCCACTTTTCCCTTTTGAATCATGAGTTCTGATTACTCAGCCTCCTGAAGTGTCAGGGCTTAACAGATAGACATGATTCTTCTGTCTCCAGAGATTCCTCATCTGCAAATCACATGGAAGATATTACCATGTGCATGTCTCCTCTTAGGCACAGGCAACTGCTGGTTGGGAGGTACAAGGTTACCACGGTGCAACTATGTCCATGTAGACCTAAAGAAGGCCATGTTTTATCTCAGCCACATAAACACAATTGTATATAGCCATCTGAAGAGATCAGAAATGCATTTCTTGGTTTCTTGATGTAGTTAAGTGGTAGAAAAGGAGAATGATGGTGCATACCATAAGTAGAAATGAAAAGCTACTCAGGTAACAAAATTATCTTGTGGCATGTTTTCATTTCAGAGCAATGCAGTGAGATGCTGGACATGTCTCTCTTTTTTTACTGTCTCTTTTTTTTCTTTATACCTTTTTTCTCCCAGAGTCTAGGAGGCCTGAGATTTTGGAGGCAGCTGTTAATACGTCGAGTTAAAATCGCATATTAAATTGTAGGAGAAAAATAAAGTAGATAGCTTCTTGCTGTCTGAAGCCATTGCATATTATGTCTTTGTCAATGTAAGGATCACGAAGTCCAGTGGTTAAATTTGTCATCTGTTAAGTACCTGGCATCTTGGTAGAGTTTAGAAATGGAAGATGGCAACGTAATATTTCAAGTTGTCTGGGAGTTTCAGATACAAACTCCACTTGGAAATGCAATACAGGCTCCTGGATGCCACCAGACAATTTTATTTCTGTGTTTTTGGGAGGGAACAATTGTTCCGCATTTTTAAGGTCTGACAGGAGAAGTAATAAATGGGTGTTATAAAGCACTGATGGAAGTATTAGGCTTGATTTTATTTTTGACAGGTTGTATTCATGTGAATAGGCAGAAATTCTGATAGATCTCTTAAATGTTTGTTTCTTGGATCAGGTCTCATGCAGGAGCCAGGGAAATTTGGTTCTCTGGAAAATAGAACTTATAAAAATTATAGAAGATGAATATTGTGAATGATCTTAGATCTTATCATGTCTGTTGTTGGGAAAACATTATTGTTCCCCCTAGTGCATTAGGCATCTCTACTTGCTAAGTGCTTTCTGTGGTACTGACAGCTGGTTTAGGTCTGCAGAGTAGGGTCATGTCTTGTATTTTAAAGTTGAAGTGTGTCTAATAAAACAGCATGAACTCAAGCTTGTGTAACTCCAGTGGATAACTGCAGTCTCTGCTGTCTCATTATCCAGAGTTCATCAGCATTTCAAAAGCATTTAGTATCTTGGTATGCAGACAGTAGTTCAGGATTTTAGGAAACCCTGGAGAGGATGACCCACTGCCTTCTGTTGTACCTGAGACAGACTTCATTGTGAACACTAGCTTATTTTTCCCAATGTGTATATTGTGGTCCAAACTAGAGGAAAAAAATGTTTAATTGTTTATAGGAACTTGGACAGTCTTTGTCCAGATTAAGCCATAATCCTCCTATTTGAAAATAAATTTACTACTGTTATTTCTAGAAGTTAACTTCTAGAAGAGCAAAAAAGTTTTAGAGTTAAGTTTGTGATGCTTGCATTCAAAGTGAAGGCACAGGAATCTGTAGCTATGGCTGGTCATTGCACTGGGAGGAGGATGAATAAGGCAGGTAGGTATCTGAGTGTTGCATCAGTTTTGAAAGGTTTGGGAATTTGTTGAGATCTTTTTGTGGCACATTAGCTTGGTTGAAACAAAAGATCACAAAGTATTCAGCAGTGGAAACAAAGGCAGCTGAAGAATTGGTGGGTGACATTCAATGCTCTACAGCTGGGCTAGGCTGGGAAGAAAGACAAAAATCCTCCATTTTCAACCGTTAGGTTTTTCCCTCCAGCTCCTTCTTTATGTTCCTTTTCAGAAAACCCTTCTTTCCTACTTCTTGCTAGAAGGTGCTGGTCCCCGCTGCATTCTTACAGCCAGCAACTTATTCCTGTCATTTTGATTTTTATTAATTCTGCTAGGAGAGGGTTGCTTGTGATACCTAACACAGTGCTCTTGAGATGTGATGTCTGAAATATCTATTGTTTTATGCCACTCTGAAAGTGCACAGATGCCTTGTAGATCCCAAGAGAAGAACAACTCCTCTTGACTACTGCTTAAAACTTACTGGGTCCATTAGTGCTTACAGAGCCTGATTGATTTGGCAACTGCTACAGAAGTCACTACACAAATATAAATTATTCTCTCTTCTGTAAAGAATTTCTGATTGCACTGTGAGAAATGTCCTTACATGGATTCACAGAATGTCAGGGACTGGAAGGGACCTTGAAAGATCATTAGTCTAGTTCCCTTGCTGGGACAGGAACACCTAGATCAGGTCACACAGGAACATGTCCAGTTGGGGTTTGAATGTCTCCAGAGGAGATGACACCGCAGCCTCTCTGGGCAGCCTGTGCCAGCATTCTGTCACCCTCACTGTGAAAAAGGGGTGGTTGTTTTTTTTTTCCTCATTTCTGTGGAACCTCCTGTGTTCCAGCTTGCACCATTGCCCTTTGTCCTATTATTGGATGTCACTGAGAAGAGTCTGGCTTGATCCTCCTGACACTCACATTTGCATATTTATAAACATTAATGGAGTCATATACTCCAAGCTAAGGAGACCCAGCTCCCTCAGCCTTTCCTCATAAGGAAGATGCTTCAGTCCCTTAATCATCTTTTTGGCTCTGCACTGGACTCTCTCAAGCAGTTCTCTGTCCTTCTTGAACTGAGGGCCCAAGAACTGGACACAATATTCCAGTGATTTACACCAGTGGACAGGGCTCTTAGAGAAAATGCACTCAGTCTTATTTGTGTTGAAGCCAGGTCTTCCCTTCCCTCTGGAATTCATCTACTTAAGGTACCGTTTAATGCTAATGGTATCCCTCTTTGGTCATGTAGCTCTCTGTATGGCAATGGGGGTACCTGACATATTGATGCATTATCCTTTTCCACTATCTTTCTGGGATATTGAGCACATGTTGGGTACAGCGGTGACATTTGTGAAGAGTGCAGTGGTAATGTGAAGGAGGGGGTGGGGAACTTGTTCTGTGGCACATCGTGGTCTTGTTTCGCCCACGGCCCAATGGAGTCATCTGATGGAGCTGATGTAACGCTGTGCAAAACGTCAGGAAAGATGAGGTCTCAGGGTGGCGTGATTCACCTGCGAGGGGTTTTAATGTGGTGAATCATACCTGTCAGAAGTTCTTCTGAATGCTTCAGCATGGGGCTGCTTAACTCTTGTCCTTGAGAGTTAACTCTGTGTCTCTCAGGCTTTCAACTGCATCTCAAACTTCTTCACCACAACTTTGCATTTTTCCAGTAGTGCTCTGTGTTTGTTCACATGCTTCCTTGTATGCCAAGGAATCTTGTATGTCTTCCATGCTCATCTGGAAGCAAAACTGGATTTGTGAACTGTGGAAGGAAGGCAGCCAGAAAGAGGAAAGACTGCAATGGCAGCAGTATCATAACACAATAGCTGGGTGTACTTTGGCCTGACACTTCTTTGAGGTTAAAAGGGTTGGCTTCAGTGAGCTTCACAACAACTTTGTTCATAGCGAGACCGCAGAAGTGTCATCATGTATTTTGCTTCTCCTTTTTCAGACAGTTCAGATGTGTAGGCTGGCAGGGTAAGGCAGGAAGACACAATGCATCTGAAAAAGGCAAATGAAGTTGCCATTTCTGTATAGTTTATTTATTCAAGTGGTAGTAGCAACACTTATTTAATGTTTTGCAAAGAACACAGGCATCTTCAGGAGGCCAGCAGTTTTGGAGGTCCATGCTTTGGGGATCTACAGGAGGAAAACTGAGGATATACTCAGGTGCACCTAAACAAGAATAATTCTCTTTGTTCCCTGGAGTGAAGTTAGGATGTCACAACTGAAATGGGAACCATGAGATTGTGTAGTGGGGCAGAGGTGTGTAAGCAGCTTTGTTTAAACTAAATGCTCCCTGATGTAGGGTTCACCTTGTGTGACATGGTCAGTGAATGGGACATTCACCTGGGGAAGGCATCGTTGAGTGGCTCCTAAAGAGATTGGGAGTAGCCTGATCTCAAGGGTCCTCAACTATAAGTAATGACAAGGGTTGCAGAGAACAAGTTGAAATATGCGTTTGTCAACTTTAGGTTTGCCGTAGTTGATGTTTCGGCCCAAGGAATTAGGTGCAGGTTTGAGGAGAAACAATAGTATGTGCATTCCCTTCCTGCTCTTCTCACTGGCTGTACTAAATGCCTGCTTACACTGAGGAATCAAACAGAGTTTGAAGTAAAAAGCTGAACAGCAACAATACTGATGTTTCCTGGAGTGTTTTTCTTTTCTGTAAATGGGAAAGAATTCAGGCATCTCTGCTCTTTTGTGTTTTGCTTCTTCCAGTCTCTTCCAAGCCGGGGACCTGTGTGAAAGTGCTGACGATTGAGCCCACAGGTAACTGCCAGCTGCAGGAAGATCTGGCTCTTCTGGCAGACTGCGCCCTGCCAGCTGAACTGCGGGTAGGGACCATTTACACTACTCCTCTCTCTGGGGCTGTGATGTGTGTTCAGTCACATTATCTCCGCTTGAGTTTAGTGCTTGCTTCTTTCCTGCTGCTCCAAATGCTGAAAGCCTTTTATTGCTTGGAAATGCTGCAGAATTATTTAATGAGGCTGTTGTTGCTGGTTCTTTTCCTTGAATTTTTTCCCCAGGGTGGGATCCAGAACCCTTGCTGTGCAGTTGTTGAGGATTTCCCCATTGGCTACAATGGGACAAGAATTGGTCACCGGTTCTATTTCCTTCCCTCTGGCATCCTTGAAGTATCAGAAATGCTTTATTTTCCTATCAGGTTCGGCTTTTCTTATCAAAGTTTAAAAATGCTTTCCTTTCAATTCTTTCATACAGAATAGGAGTTGGAAGAAAAATATGTAACATGGAATCATAAAATCATCTGCCAGCACTGTGAATGCCACTGAGAGCTGTGGTTTTCTTGGTGTGTCCATAGAGCAGAGCGAAGGCAATAACAGAAGCATTAGGCTTGCTGTAAAGTGAAGAGAGTGCATGACTCTTCACTGGAAAATTCATACTTGTGCACAAGTGTGGGTGCTCTGTTTAAGCTTTATAAATGCTGGAGGATTCCCTTGTTTCTCTCTCTAGGTTTTTTTTTTTGTTTGTTAATTTACAAAGACTATATGAACAACAAAGCTTTTCATCCTGTTGGTAGTTCTTTATTATTTTTCAGCGTGAGGCCTGTCTATTTTTTTGTACTCTTAAACACATTTATAATCTTGGTATCTTGTTTCTCAGTCCTGCATGCTTTCTCTTTTAGTGTTTGTTTTTAGAGGTGTGATTGTTGTCTTTGTTATGTTTTCAACTAGTAATGGCCAGAATTTTTCAAACCACAACAGCTTTTGCTTTGATTTGTTGCAATAAAATTTAGCAGTGACAGATTGAAGTGAAATACCATCAAAAGCCAGGTAACTGTCAAAATCCATGTGGCTTTCTACTGTCTGCTTCACTCTTCCTCTCCTGGCTGCCAAGTGACCTTGGAGTTATACACTCCAGGGCTTCCAGTATATGAGACCATAACTACAATTTTTAGTTACTTTTTAACTGGAATCTTATTCTCCAGGATGAAATCAGACTTAAAAGGATCAGAGTTTCCTGTGAAATAAATACTGTTCTCTCCATCTGTGTTGACATTTGGTGTGGCTGCAAAAAAACGTGGCCATTTGTCACTTTAGGATAGAGCTGAGTCTTACAATCGTAGAATTGAACAATTGGAAAAAATTAGATGGGTTCTATCTTGTCCATCTCTGTATGTGTATACTGTGTGGTTATCCATGGCAGTTATTCCCCTGCTTTGCTTTGCCCATTTGACTGAGCCAGATTAACTGAACTATTTGCAAGATGCTTCCAATTTATTTTATTTTTTTTAATCCAGTCTGCTTGCATATGGTTATGGGCTGATAATCTCCTCTTGGATCACTCGCCCCCTGTATTTTGTGTTGTAATTTATTTACAATTTTCTTGATGAGATAATCTGGCCAAAGTACAAATTGCTGCTGCTGATTTGTTTTGTATGTTTTAGCCTCCAGCAACTTCTCTATTTAAGTGCTTAATAGCAAATTTGCAGCAGCAGAGACTTGCTTCTCCGTGTGTGATGGGTGAAGGATTCTGTGAATGTTGAAAGTGGTTTTCTGCTATGGAGGTGTTGGGTATAATTGTGTGGTAAATGAGGTATTGTGAATGTGCTTGCATCTTGTAGGCAAGACTATATTGTGCTGCCTGGTCAACTTTTAACTTTGACAGCTGTGTTGTGCCTGGACAGGGCAGGATGCTAAGTGGGTTGCTTGAATTGGGAGTGGCAAGAGGAATAAGCCTGTTTTTTTCGAAGGAAAATCCTGAAAGGGAGATGAAATTCCCTAAGCATCATGAGACAGAAGAGTAGAAGTAGTTGAGGATGAAAAGGGAAACAAAAGGGGAAATTCTGAAAATCCACTTCATGCTCAATAAGAGAGACAAAGACTTGAACCTGCTTTTGTTGTAGGGATTGGAAATGACCTTGTAAACCTAAGCATCAGAGCAAGGACCAAGCAAGGCTAGAAGCTGATCCCAGAGGACTTGGTAATTCAGGAGTCTGTGAGGCAAATAAGACTCCCATGTCAATTCCAGAGGGGTGGGTTCCTTTTAAAGACTTACCTTTGGTCAGTGAAAGGAAATGCGAAGTTTATGTCTCAATTAAAATGGTTGTGCCACAAGGAGTGGCATCTAGGTTTGCTTTGCCTGCAGAGTGCCTTGAAAGTCATGTCAAAATTTCTAGGAGGACATGGAAGCTGTGTGCACGGGGTGGGAGAAGCAGCAAGACAAACAGATTGGGCAGGTGGTTTATGCCTTCTAGCATCTGTAATAGGATGCCACAGAGAGTGTGGCTGTAAATCCCAGGCCAGTTTGTTTGTTGCCTTGCAACATAAAGCACAGATAACAGCAAACTAGCAGCCTGGAGAATCTGCTGATCTCATCGCCAGTGCTGGAGGTGTCCATTGTGTTACAACTATGTGAAAATCAGGAGGCGAGCATTCCTTGAATTGCTGCATCTCTTCTGGGAGAAGAGGACTCAGAGGTGCTGAGGAGAGACAGCAGTACTGCAACAGCCATGTGTACAATTTGAATGTCACTGGGCTGACTCTCCTGTGAATAGGAACCAGAAGCTGCCAAATGTTGCATTGGTCAGACAAAGGGTCTGGCAAATGGGACCAGATTGCTGGGTTCAGTGGTGGTGTGAGCTTTTGCCAGCTTGGAGCTTTGCCACATCCTCAAACCTGTTTTGTGAGAGAAACCCCAGGGCACATGAGCAGAGGTTGGCTGAGAGCTCCAGCTCCGTGTGTTGTAGGTTCAGTTTGGGAGGGAGGAGAAGTAATTTGCTCCTCAGTAAAGCTGACAGGTGGATGCATTCAGTTCAGATGGAGGCAGGCATGCTGGAAATGGTCCTTAGGTATTCTGCAACTGGGAGCTCTGATCTTCATGGTCAGCCTAAGGTTTTCTCAGATGCAAACTTGGGAGATAATTTTCTTGGATGAGAGACAGTGGCAATAAACTCCTCAGCCCAGGCAGCTCAGGGCCATGTGTTTGGAAAGCAAGAACCAGGGGAAACTTTTGTTTCCAAGGTTAATTGTCTTGGTTACACGATGTGAACATAAACTTTTATTTACAGTTGGCTTACCCTGTATGTAGGATTAGGTGAAAATGAAAATTTGGAAGTATTAGTTTTAAAATAACATAAGGCAAGCAGATTCTTTTTGTGTGTGTATGTGCTGTCTTTGTTGGCATGAAGGACTAGGCGGAGGTGTGTTGGTGTTAAAATAATTCTCTGGAGTATTAATACTGCAACAGCACTATCTTTGGCAGCAAATCAAATGAGAATTTTAAAATGTGCTTTGGAAGTGTTAGATTATTCAAGTGAGGCAGTAATTGTGGCCAAATCACTTCGAACTGGTCTGTACATCTATGTAATCTACGTGTAACTGCATCTACTTGTACATCAACAGTAAGAGCTAATCTTAAACTCTAATATGCTTATATCTCTACTTTGTCTGCCTTGTTAGGTGACATAGAGCTGTATGGAGGGTCAGGGGGTTTCTGTGATAAGGGATACAGCTATAACTTGTGCCAGGAGTATCTCTATCAGGAGTGCAAGGAATTCAGTTCTTCATGTTGAAATCTGTGTTCAGAGCATCTCTGGTGCTGTACTGAGGGAACAGATTGATGCTGCTTCTGGGAGACCAGGAAGTCCAAACTTGGGGCCTTAAACATGTTAATGCATGGATATTAAAGGAAAGGCTTTTTGGTTTCTTTTTCTAGGTTGGTTTTGGGGAGTTGCCATTTGACAGCACCGACAACTTTGACAGTTGTCCTGATGTGTGTTTCCGGGTGGCGGATTACAACTTTCTGTGTCATAAGGTAAGTGCTTGTTCATTCTGCTTCCTTTTTGCCATGGGTTTAGTCTGCCTGTCCCCTGAATTCATCCCATGCTGGATACTTTCTGCAGCAGTAGCATTGCCTTGTCAGCTGGAAAACAAAAGTCTTATTGCAGATGGAAACTGTATTTACAGCACATTACAGAACCCTGACTTTCTTGGAGAGATGAGGAGATAAATGTATGGATTCATTCACAGCTGCAGAATCTCTTGCTGCTGCTTGTGAGTTCAGTGTGTGGAGAGGAGAATGAGTTGCAAAGAAAAAGTAACATTGCAGTAAGCAGTAAAAATGCATTTTGAGATACAACCTCAGTTCACACTCCTGCCCCAATACCATGGTACTTTCTAGTCTCTTAAGTTTACGAATGTTTTTTTTTATTTTGAGAGTAGGCATGGATAGAAATGAGGTATGAAAAAAGTGTTGGAGAGGCAGATATGCAGGTTGAATCAGAGTTGCAAAATCAGAACTTTTAATCTCTGACAGCTGTTTGGTTTGGTGCAGTAAGAGTGTCTTGGTCTTTCTTCCTTTTCCAGGCATTTTTCTGTGGTCGTAGTGATTATTTCAAAGCCCTTCTTGAAGACCATTTCAGTGAGAGTGAGGAGCTGCAGACGCAGCCCAGCATCCCTGTGGTGACTCTCCACAACATCTCAGAAGACATCTTCATCCGAGTGCTCTACTACATCTACAGTGATGATACAGAGGTGAGGTTAGCTGTGGAGTCTGTCCTTCTGTTCTGGTTAATCCTGGAGGTGTTCACAGCAGTATTTTTCTGTAGGCAGGTATATGTGTGGCTTAAATCCCACCTTGCTCTGCTATATTACTTCTGTCTCAGGAACACATGTACTGGGATTGACTTGCTGTTAGCTAAGCAGGGATCTAGTTTGTGTGCATGACATACAGGAAGAAAATCTCTAGTCTTTCATCCCATAACAAAAATTTGAAAATTAGGTTGCACATTATACATTGATGTGATAAATACCAGGCGTTGCGGATCTCCCCCTTGGGCTCTATGGAAGGATAAGGTGTGCAGCTGCCAGTAGATGGCAGATTGAACGCATTTGAGGATGTGGAAAGGTTGAGAGATTTGGCTTATTTACTCTTGGCACCATAGCCCACTTTTCCATTTGTAGCAAGTCATTATTTCCACTGTTATTTATTGCTGAGATGGGAAAAGCTTCCACTGGGAGACCAATGCCTTGCTGTGCTCAGTATCACAAGCAGTAACAGAATGGCCCTAACCCAACCTAGTTTTCAGCTTAGTGGAAGGTGCAGCAAATCTCCACATTTGAGCAGCTTCCTGCTTTGGTTTTGTGCAAATGCTTTCAGCAGGTTAAACTACAAGATGCCAGAACACATTCTGGCATTTGGGCAGCGATCAGAGGCACTGCTGCACCTGCCAGAGTCACTTCTCCCTAGCAGGGTTTGTGCTCGTGGTTGGGTGCCACATACAGAGAGTGCACACAGCTCTGACCTTGTTTCTGCTGAGCTGTTCACCTCTGGGTAGCAGCAGGGAATGTGCAGTAGGGAGGAATGGCAGCAGGGGCCAATCATAGAATGGTTTGTCAGAGAGCAGATGCTTTCCTTGTCTGCACTCTTGCCTCAGCCACGTACTGAAAGGGCAGGCAGAGAGAGAAAGAAGCATGTTGGGGTTGTGAAGATCCATCTGACCTTGTGCCTGCACTGCAATGTGACCCTGTTCCCTTGTGCCTATCCAGGCTGTCTGCCCTCCAAGCTTGCCCTTCAACTGCCCTGTCAGGACCTGGAGCAGAAGGACAGCCCAACAATGTGTAGGAGTTGAAAGGGTCTTGTTTATATGTTTTCTGTTGAGGCTGGTACCATCACAGAAACAGGCTTGGATCTTAAAGTAAACTGAGCAACCAGGATACAGGCTTTTGCAGAGAATTTGTCTGTCATGAAAAGCTGGTAAGAAAAAATGGTTAAGAAAACAGGAATATAGCCCAAGTTACCCCCTTACGTGTGAAGTGTTCTCCCTGCGCAGGGTTTTTCCCACCACGTACCTGCACCCCCAGTTCCACTTCTCTTTCTCCATGGGATTTATGTCTCTGCTACATAGGTCTGACATTGCTTGCAGTTGGAGGGAAGAGGGCAGGGAACTGAAAGGGTTCCAGACAAAAAGAGAAGTTGCTGATCAGGGTATTTGTGAGGGCTGAAAGGAGTCCTGAAAGGAGGAACATTTGCCAGATTTATTTGGGAGCTGCTGCCATCAGTAGTATTGACTCAAATACTTCCAGCTTGTGAAGTTCTCAGAGCTTATAAAAGGACAAAGCAGCACTTGATTATTATCCCCAAGAGCTTTGTCGCACCACTGTGGCACTACAGCATTCATGTCATACCTCTAATACATCTCCCATCCTTCTGCACAGCTGTTGCAGGATGTTATGCAGCTGAAACATGTGCTGTAAGTGCTCTCCAAACACTGGTGTGGGCAGCTGTAGGGGAAAAGATAATCAGACTTTTACAGTTTCTGGATTAAGCAACCACCTGTGTAGATATGTGGGCAGCAGTGGTTTTGCAGCTGAGCAGTATCAGAGCAGTGGACTATGCTACACCAGATTTACCATTCCTCAATCTAGACCGGTATAGTTTGGTCTCTAGATGCAAGTGAATTTTGCCTCCTCCACAGATCCTTCTGATCTGTTGTTAAAATGGATGTGGGTAACTGCACTCTTTGCACTTCACATTAGCAGGAACAGAACTGTGCAGCAAGGCTCGAGTTCCAGGTTAGTGACGCAGATGGCTTACTAAAATAGGATTTGCCCAGCCAAGGAGAAGAGACTGAGTGAAGCTGGAGGTGGTGTCTCTAACATTCTTTACAGCATTTTGTATCCTCTGATCCCTTGCAAGAACAAAAGTACATAGGAGGGGAATGGGAGGGTGGTTCTCTAGCTCATGAGCCTGAAAAAGTTAAAGGGCATTTGTAACAGCATAAGCCTGAACACCTGGTGTGCGAATTTAGTTCAGTTGAATTGCCTGATAAAGCTCCAGTAGTAGCTGATAAACAGAGTCTGTTCCTTACCTTGTGGGGCCTCACCTGTAGTTTATTTGGAGTGCAGTTTTCTGTCTTTGGATGTTTCCTTGTGGTGGCAAGGTTGTGCTTTCCAGTACTCAGAGCCAGTTTGAGGAGGGAATGTATGAAAATTTTGTATATTTTTAACAGAACGCAGGTCCAGTAGTACAAAATGAGAAGAGGCCTAGCTGGGGACAAGGTGCTCTATTCTGATATTTGTCTCTTTGAATGGCTTTTAGTACTTCTATTAAGAGCTACGTCCTTCCACTGCTGTACTGTACAACTGGACAATAATTCTTTTCTCTCCATTACCAGCTCTCCCCAGAAAACGCCTACGATGTGCTGTGTGTGGCAGACATGTACCTGCTGCCTGGGCTCAAGCGCCTTTGTGGCAGGACCTTGGCACAGATCCTTGATGAAGACAACATAGTCAGCATCTGGAGGATTGCAAAGCTATTTCAGCTGACCCGGCTGGAGGACCAGTGCACGGAGTACATGGCAAAGATCATTGAGAAGGTAGTGGAAACCTCCCTCCCCTCTGCACTTACTCTGTGTGCCCATAAATGTAACTGCACAGTAAGCCATAGAACAGATTTAATGGTTGTACTTTGTCTGGTACTAAATGGTTGCCCCCTCAGGTTAAATGTGCTTCCTGAGAACAAGCAGCTGTCAAGTAGCAAAGCACATGTGAGTTAGGATGGAGGATGAGTGGGGCAGTATCTAATGTCAGTGCAGTAAGGCACATAGTGGTGGCTGACACATACACGTGGACTGTGGGGTGAAAAAACTGCCCAAAAAGTTTTTCAAGTGCCACAGGCAGGTGACTTTCACCAAGCTTTCAGCTTCTGTGCCCAAAGTGTCAGTGGTGCTGGCTGAATCCACCAGCTGCAGCCTGGAGAACCCAGTGCAGCGTGCAGGAAATGAGTTTTGGTGTTTTCTGGAGGGAGTTTTTGCTGGCATCATGCTACAAAAGAGAGTAATCAGTGTGCTATCTGCTCTCTCCTCCAGGATGACAAATCTAGCAGTAGGGATTTCCACAAGGGAAATTTGGCAGATGAACAGCTAGAAGTAATGAATCTAGCACTGAAGTTTTCTTGATGAGGCTCCATTTAAGCATAATCCTGAGTGATTATAGCTTGAAGTTTCAAGACTCATGGCTGAAGTTGCCATATGGAAAGACAGACTAGAATCTATGGAGTGTTCTTACCATGAGACTGATCTGTATAAATGTCTTATGCAGCTTGCTTGGGAATGTAATATTTTCACCTGCTACTTGAAAGGTGTGAAATTCATTTTGGCATGTGATAATAGCAAAGAAAATTACTCTGGGGCTGTTATCTTGTTCAGTGTATAGCTTGAAGATGATAGACACACCAGTATGCGCCCAGACCCTCTCTTCTGAAAAGAGAATTTGGTTTGGAAGCTGAATATGGCAAGTAGAAACCAGGCAAGGTAGGGCTTTACATTCCCCTTTTCTAGCCTGAGTGGGAGTCCTCTGACCCAGTACTGGCACTGTGCCTTCCTAAGGGTGATGGCACAAATGGAGCCACCCCAGCTCTTCAAACATCTGCAGCTTCCAGCATCTTGTGGAGATGCATTGATGATGGCAACAGGGAGAGATTTTGGCAATGTGTGTAGCGTAGAGCAGGGCTCAGCAACCTGCTGTGCCCAGGCACAGTTTGGTAGCATAGACAGATGGAAGCTGCCTCTCACCCTTCAGCACACCACATGTTCCTGGGAACTTGATGCAAAATCATTCATGAGTGACCTGATTCCGTCAGGCTAGGTGCAGAACTGATCAGCTGCTTTGCTGGGATCTGCTGGTCAGCTGTTGGTGCTGGGTCTGTGGAGGGAATAGATTCATCTGTGGGCTCCTGGATTTGAACTAGGCACTATGTTGCCCAAAAGTGTCTGCCAGTACCTCGTAGTTCCTTCTGGAGGGACTATATTTTATATTCATGTGCCCCAATACCAGAGCTGTGGGTGTCTCACTAGTGGGTATTACAGTGGGCTGCTTGAGGTGCATATTGCTTATGGTTGTTACCATTTACTGTTGGAGTATTGCTGCCTCTTTAGGTTGAATGACAGGAGGCATCTCCAAGTGGTGTCTGTTGGAGACAAAGGAAGATTTGAGTCTCCATGTACTACTAACATCTCCTTTTCTTCTGTGAGAACCCTCAACCATGGCTGAGCCAGTTATCCCAACCCTTTACATCCTTTTGCTTGTTGTCTTCCTAATGGTTCTCTTGTCTACAGCTGGTGGAGTTGGAGGAGTTTGTGGCCGCTGTGAAGGAGAATGCGGAGGCTGTGGAGGAACGGGAGGAGACTGACTCCATTCCTCTGGTTGATGACATCCGTTTCCATATCACCAGCAACGTGCAGACTTACAGTGCCATCGAGGAAGCCAACCAGAAACTTGAAGCTCTGGAAAACCTCCTGACCAGTATAGGACTGGAGTGCTGATGTGTGCAAGCCCTGTCTGTCCTATGCAGCCTGTGTAGCCCCTGCAGGCTTGGCTTGGAATGCAAGAATATCTGAGTCTCTGAATGTCTCTTCCCATTCTTTGTTCTTCTTCCCATTTAACTTCTTTTTAATTTATTTATGTCTGGACGTTTGTGTCTGATTTGTGTTTGGTTTTATTTTGTTTCTGTTTCTTTTTTCAGAATTAGCTCACAAAGCTCAGCTCAAGTCAGTAGCTGCACAAAGGAGCCTGCAAGCTGATGGGGGTGGGAAGTGAGCTGTTTTGGGGGTCTTGCTGCTGCCCTGGAGTTAGGATCCATTCTGTTCTGCTGCCCAATAACATCTTTCTCAAACTGGTTCATGCCAGTGTATTTGTTGAATTCCACCAACAGAGGAGGAAAACTGGATTAAATTCTCCAGATGTTTATAGTAGAAGGGAGGTGGCCTTTTTTTAGCTGTCAGCATTACAAGATTGGCAAAGATGAGCAGTGTTCCCTTAGCAGGTATGCAGGAGTACTTGGCTACAGGGAAGGCACTGTCTTCACCTGCTCTTTTTGTTCTTTGATGAAAGAGGCAAAGTGATCTTCTGGTCTTTAGCTTTTCATTGCTTTAAAGTTCTCACAATTTAAAAGCTTTGCTTTCTGAAACATCTTTGGGAATACAGTGGAGACTGAAGTCCTTCTGTTCTTAGAGAGCAGTAGCTTTCAATGCATAAAAATGGAAGAGCACTCCTTTTATCCCTTACAGAGGAAGGAGATACCTTGTTGGAAACAGCACTTTTCCCTTCTTTTTGTCCATTGTGGTAAAGCAAAACTGACTTGCTGGTGGGTCAGGGAAAACAGGTCTCTGAAAATCCTTTTCAAAAGGAAGAGGGGACTTTAGGATCTCTTGAGGGGCCACTGTCCCACTCCTCCACCTTCTGTCTTTGCTCAGCCTTGAGCCTTGTAGCTTCATTGTTCTCCAGGAAACTTGCTGTTTGTACTAATGAATGTTTTTTAATCTGTTCTGCAAAAAGTCGTGTTATCTCCTGTGCCTCCTTAGACACATAATGAGGATAATGATGTTCTTTCTCTCTGGCACGGATCAGCAGGCGATACCCCTGCATAGTGCTTGCCTTGCCAAATTTGCTGCCCTAAGAGCTATTCATCTCCAGAATGCCCTGTTAGGAGACTCTTGGGTCTCCAAGGCATGCTTTACTGTGCTGTGAGTTGGGAGGGAAAAGAGGCATTGCATTGAACACATAGGATCAAGCACAGGTAGTGGGTTACCATTGCTGAGCCATGTCATCATTTTGGTCACTTTGTAAGGCATAAACTTGGAATAGTCCATGTTAGATGTGCTTTTATTGCTTGAAGTAGGAACTGGTCACAGATTCCCTGCAGCTTCAGTGTTCTGTTTTCTATAATGGTAGCAGTGCTTCACGTGCATGAGGGTAGGATTTGGAGATTTAGTGTTTAGGAGAAGCTTGCTACAGGTGTGAATGTGCTGGGATGATGGGTTTGTCTTTGCTAATCTTACCAGGTAAGATGTTATTGATCCCACATCATGTGAGAGCTGCAGCCTTACTGCTGCTGCTGCTCAGAATGTCTGCCTGTTTCTGGTGTGCCTTCCAGCTGTTTGCAGGTACCTTGGCAGGCTTTGGGCTTTGCACACTGCACTGGGCAGGCTGGATTTGGTTGCAGTGAGGAGGTGGCACTGGAATTTGGCCACTGTCCTTTAGACAAGCTGGACTTATTCAAAATAAAATCATGTAGGATTGAATTGCACTTAACAGAAACTGGGGACAGCTGTTGGGGCAGGAATGAGGTCTATTGACTTACCTGGACCCGAGATGCTCATGTAACTTTTTTGTCTGTGTTTAACTGGCTTCTCTTGCAAAACAAGTCTCTTTGGGTGGGGGATGGTGGCTGCAAGGCTATTCAAGCGGGGAAGACTTCAATTCTTCTGTTTCAAAATGCTTGAGAGGAAATGTAAGGAGTTCTTGTAGTTTGATTTCTGCAGCCATATTAGGGTGAGGAAGGAGGATGTGTCCCTGCCAGGCATGTGTTGCTGTATGAAAGCAGGGAGCAGCAGGAATGTGCTTCTGCTTGGGGTGTGTGTTAATTGTGTGTATTGTGTCATGTCCCTCTATGTCCATCTCTAGGCTTGGTGTGGCTTTGACAGAAATACAAAAAAGCCCAACCCAACTTCAACTGATGAAGGTGTTTCAGTGGACTTGAGAAAGCTTTAGTATGAAATCCCATCTGTTTATGAGAAAGAAGGGTGAAAGCAGACCTACCTGTTTTCTTGCTCAGTGGACTGTCAGGTTTATGAAAGCCTGCTACAGGAACAGTGACAGCTTAACCCAGCTGGTTCAATTCTCCTGCATTTCTCTTCCCTATATGGCTGAAGATGTTACTGAACATAGAAGCAGGATGTTTAGTTTATTGCATCCCCTCTGCTCCTTCTGCATAAATTCTGCATGTGACATCTTAGCAGTCAGCTTTCCACAGCAGTGGCCATGACAGCCCTGCATGAGGTTTGCACAGAGCCACCAGAGAACAGCACGTGGCCTTTGCCTTCTGCTTGTACTGAAGGAGGTGCAGGAATAGGATTACCCAGGAATGTGCTAATGCTTTTCTCTGCGGATGCCTCAGCTGCTAAAAGCAAAATGGACTGGTAGTGGGCAATGTAGGAGGAAGGCAGAGGTGCTGGGGAGCATTTTCCATATGGCTGCTCTTCTATAATTCTATTCCTGTGTCCTTAAGTGTGGAGCAAGTGAGGCTGCAGTTGTACAGTGGGAGGAAAGGTCAGCGTGGCCTTTTGATCTGCCTCCCCAGCAGTGCAGTTACACACGGGCTGCCAGTGTGCACTTAGTGGTCACATCTGTGAGTCCTGTCACATCCTCCAATTACTTGGGAGTTCTTTAACTCCCCCATCCCTTTTGGCAAAATAGGGCTATCAAAAAGCATGTGTAAGCAGATGGTTGGCATGCAGGCAAACTCTTTAATCAAGATGATTCAGGTCAAAACTTAGATTTGAATTTACTTTATTCTTGCTGCAAATAGCTTTATCACAAAATAAGAACCTTTTGATTTTTCTTCTGTTTGACAGTGCTCTGTTTGTGTTCTGTTGCCCATGTCCTTTTTATTTACTGCTAGTCACTTGTTGAATTAAGAAGATTGTAAAATTTATCAAAGCAACAATATATTTAAAAAGAAATGTGTAAGCATGTGTGCAGCAATAAAAATAGTATATTTCACTATACCTCTTCCTGCTGTGGCCTCTTTTGTTACCGACTGGCAGCATCAGTGTGGCTTTATTTCTGAAAGGACTTGGTGAGCTCCTTCAGTTTGTTTTTTGTGCTCCTCAGCCAAGAGCTGGCTCTGTACTTCCAAGGAGTGAGGAAAGCATGACTCTGCTCTCCTCTCTTGGTGACCCATTGTATAGTCCTGCCAGAACATGGGTGTAAAGCACCGTCTTGTTTTTACTGGCTCCTGCCTCCCAGGGTTATTCTGTTAGCAGCCCCGTGGCACAGGATTGCACTGCGGGGGTGGGGGCGGGGGTGTGGAGTAAGTGGTTGAAGGATGATGCTTATCTTGGAAAGTTGTTCTGGGCAGCCCCTGGCAAGTAAGCTTTCCCTCCCCTGCATCTTGTCACTCTGTACCTCTGTCATTGCTGACTCTCCATTAAATTCAAGGATGGAGATTTCTCAGCCTCTGTGCTTAACAATTCTGACTTGTACAGTGCACCCTCTGAAATACAATGTTTTTTCCAAAATGATGGGTCTGCTGAAGTGCTTGAGCAATTCTCCTTCTCTCTGAGGAAAGGGACACTTTCTCTTCTGCCTTTTTGTATTCCTGAGTGGCTGCACTAGTTCTGGTGGCAGTGACTGAGCTGCCTGCGTGCAACCCCTGTTGACTGCAGAGCGCGACTGCCATTCAGTGACTTGAAATTCATGACCCAAGCCTGTGGCTCTGTGTAGTAAGATGCAATTTTTTGAGGGTGGGAACTAGTATCTGAATAATTAATGCTGTTAGAGGGAAGGACTGGGCTTTGGAAAAGCTCACACACTGTCAGCCTTTTGAGACAAACAGTGCTTAGGAGGACTCTCACTGTGCTGTGAGAGCCGGGGGTAAAGGGTGAACCTCTTTAGAAGGCTGGAGCTGTTGATGTTGGTACAGTTGTGGTTGAACTGGAGATGGTACCTTTCCACAGAGTAGCTCACAGTTGATGTGTATTGATAGACTCCTGCTCAGGCTGACACTGAGCTGGTACCTCTTGCTGTGGGTAGACTTGACACAGCTCATCCCAGCCTGGGGAGCTGGGTTGTGCTCGGATCCCAGGGATGAACTAGCCTGGCTGGGACTGGAGATGAGAAACAAAGGCTTGGATCCTTTCTCAGCACCACTGAGGGTGGGTGTGCTGCCAGAGCAGGTTTTTGTTTCACCTTCTTAGCTAAAGCAGATTTGACATAGCAGATTCATTAAGATAAGAGAGTCCAAACTGGCAAACCATTCGTCAGAGTCTGGCTCTGCTGGGGTTGCTGCCTGCCTCAAACAGGACAGAGTGTTCCTTTTCTAGGATTGCAAATAGTTTCTGGGGTTTTTGGGTGAAAATAGGTTTTAGGGCTGAAGAGAGGTTGTCTGTTAATTAGGGGACAGCAGCCAGGCTTGGGTGCAGGTATGGGCATGCAGACCCTTCCGGCCAAGCTTCAAGCTTTGAGGTGCATGTGATCAGCATCTGGGGGAAGGGACAAGAATGCACATGCCTTCCATTTTTCCTAGTTAACTTTATAAGCCTGCAAGTTCAGGGCAAGATTTAGGGGGCATTTCAGGAGACTAAAGATTTTCTTGGAAAAAGAATCAGTGCCAACATAAAGAGCTAGTTCTGATCCCCAAGGGTCTTGCTCCCTCATATCCAAAATAAGCTCTCAGAAATGAGTGCAAAAGCTTTCCTTGTCTTCCTCTGTTGCTGTCAAGCTAGAGAGGAGAGGGAGCAGGATTGGAAAGTCTGATCTGCTCCCTCCTACCTGCAGCAATCTACTGGGGGAGTGTGGATTCTGACCCAATCTGCTTACTGTTAGAGCAAAACGTGGAGCCGCTGCTTTGGCAGGGTGTGATAGGAAGGAGGGAACTAAAGGGTGTGCTTTGGTGTGTCCAGATAAATTGGTTCATGAGGTCAGGGTGGAGTAGGGTTGGTCTTTTTAAAGAAATCCAAAGTAATTTGATGTAGCTTTCCCATGGGGGAAAATGAGCTGGTCTGTGTTGCGCTGGGTTGTCATTAAAACCCCAGTAAGAAAAAAATGCCTCTTTCTTTATCATTCTTTACTTTTTTACAGGCCAGGGTCATCCCAGTACCATTCATACAAGACTGTGAGGGTGATGAATCATGTGAGTGAGGCCATGCAGAGACCTGCTCTGGAGGGAAGGCAAGTAAATGTGTTAGTTACTGCTCCTTGAGATATGCTTTAGGAGTTGGAGGCTGATCTTTCATATCAAGGCTAAGATGACATTATATCTCTCCCTTCTGCTCAGAAGGTTTTATTCTTACACATTCTTGGCACAGCACGGCAGAACCACCAATATTTCTATGAATTTTATTAAGCTTGCTTCCATAACGGGAGCCAGCAATCTGCTCTCTAGAACTCCTTCCACCCCCCTTCTCCCTGGATATAAAATTGAACTTCCATCCAGGAGTTTTAAAACAAGTTTGTTAGCAGTAAGTTTGATCTCTTTCCCCTTCCAAAGGCTCTCATTGAGAATCATAGAAT
>VZTY01011558.1:0-12154 GCA_013400935.1 Turnix velox
ACCCAGCCTGTATCTGTGCTAAACCTAAAATAGTGATTCTATTCTACCTTAAAAATGGGAATCGAAACAATATTGCAGACTGTGGTCTTCTTGTTGCAGAATTTTGAACACATTTCTATCAGACAGAATTTATAAAAGGAATAGCTTTACACTTAAAGTTTCAAGCACAGATACTTTTCTATAACAGGGCTACATTCAGGTACCTCCACTTGAGTGTAATCCCCCTGCACTCACTACCTTCATTATCTCCCATGAAAAAAAGAGGCCACCAGCAGCACAATGCCCACCAGGAAGCACCATGTGACTTCTGTGCAGCACCCACTAAATGCTACTGCAAAAGCTGACTGTAATTGAAATATTTCCTAAAAGAACAGCTAATTTAACAGCTGAGATCTGAGGAACTGAAAAAATATACTTTGTTTTTTTATTACAGCATGATTTTGCTAAATTAGAAGCTGAACTTCCAAAATCAACTATCGAGTGCACAGCAGGGTAAAACAGGCACCAAATGTTTGAACCTTGAGGGGTATTTGAATTTTTCTATGACTTGCTGGCCATTCTAAGCTTTTGGTTTTTTTTTTTTTCCTTTTCCTTCTTATCAAGTCTGATCTGACAGGCTGCTCACCAACTCCTATTAAAAGCTACAGTGCATCCATTTTCCTCTACACATGATATTTCTCTGAAGCCCTCCAAACATGCAAATTCATTGATCTTACAAACACCACCAGCAGTTCTTTCAAGGCTGCTTAGGAGATTGGCAACAGGATAATGAAACCTCAGAAAAGAGACAGGAGAGCAGAGCAGTGCCACTGCAATACAATTATACCAGCTGGAAACCAATCCACTGCTTATTATGTACCCTGGTATCTCATTTAAGGGGATAAGACTAGAATGTGAGCACGGAGGCAGGGAAATTCAGAGCAAGATAAGGAAACCTGTTTAACATAATTGCCTGTATCCTCCATACAGCCCACTGAGAAAGGCAGGCCCCTCTGACCACCTGTGAGGGTAAATTTGCTCTTTTTTGCTAGGTTTTTCCTCGCTCTATTAAGAAGAGGAGAATTCAGTATTAGCACTCTTCTTCCAGTACACAGACTGTGAGATTGTTCATAAAGTACAAAAAGACAACCTTGAAAGTCTTTTCAAACTAATACACCAGAACTCTTAAGAAATAGCTTCTGAAGATGAAAAGACAGTATTTTTAGTACGTTTCCTGAATATCATCTAATTTTTCACCTTAAGACAGAACTAAATTTGAGTATTTACAAGAACAACAACTTAAAATAAGATTAATTACTAAAATAAGAATTTTTGGTCCACTGTCTTATACACCATCTTTAAATGTGAAATTCCCTTTTAAAGGTGTAATCTGCTACCTTACTTTCAATGACAGTCCTCATTCCCCATTTGTATACACTTCCCCAGAAACACACCTCTGTTCCATCCTCCATGCTGTTTATGCTTCATAAGAATTACCTTACAGCTAGTCACTCAGCACTTTCCTGCTAATACTTTTGCCAAATAATAGATAAAGAGATGTAACAGTAAGTGCATGTTTTTGCCAGGACTGCTTTCTATCAAATATTGTAAGATTCTTACCTGAATCTCTTCTACCTCTTATTTCAAAAGCAGGTTATAGTAAATAGAAAATCATAAAACATGGAGCAAATCCCACTCTGTGATACAGAAGAATTGCAACAAATAATAATGATGGCAAACTGTTAAAAGGAGGAGTAGAGATGGAAGTGGAAGAAAATTCAGTGTACATGATGCTTAAATGAATAATGTGGTCTTAGGATATGCATACATGGAATGAGAAATGAATACTAGAATAGAATTATAGAATAGTTTGGGTTGGAAGGGACCTTAAAGATCATTCAGTTCCAACCCCCCTGCCATAGGCAGGGACACCTCCCACTACATCAGGCTGCTCAGTGCCTTGTCCAGCCTGGCCTTAAGCACCTCCAGAGAGGGGGCATCCACAACCTCTCTGGGCAACCTCTTCCAGTGTTTCACTACCCTCACTGTAAAGAATTTCTTTCTTATATCTACTATGAACCTTCTCTTTACCAAGCTGAACAACCCCAACTCCTTCAGCCTGTCTTCATAAGGCAGTTGCTCCAGCCCTCTGATCATCTTTGTGGCCTCCTCTGGACCTGCTCCAACAGCTCAATGTCCTTCTTATGTTGAGGGCTCCAGAGCTGGGCACAATACTCCAGGTGGGGTCTCAGAGCCCAGTAGAGGGGCAAAATCCCCTCTCTTGACCTGCTGGTCACACTTCCCTTTGGATTACTAAAATATATTCTATAAGGGATGGCTCTGAAAAGTATCACGAGAAATTTAGGGAATTTAAGAAATATATCTTCTAATAATATGCAAATGTCTTTGTAAGTAGACTCTGTTGAGGCTACCAATGACAGAGTTTGAATAATAGAATCATGTATCTATCTATATGCATACACATGTAAGGCCAAAAAGTGCAAAAAAATCCTTCAATCTGGGAAATATAAGTACAAGATCTGATAGCTGGCAAAATAACACTCAGACTAAAAAAAACCTCGAGTTGGTTTTTTTATTGTAAGCAATTGCCAAGGATTGTGTTGAATTCTTCACCACCAAAACTCTAAAAAGAAATAGTATTCTTCAGGTTTTGTTTTTAATATACATGCTCTTCAGGCACAGAAATAACAAGCAACTCAGATATGAGAGAAGCTATTTGAAGGCTAATCCTCTCATAACCACCTAAAGTACATGCTGTGGACCTATCTGTATTAAATCTGCATAATATTTTCATCACCTTTTGAATTATAGGCTTTTTCTAATGATCAAAAGTTGCAATCTGGCATCTGAATGGGAATGCAGAGGAGATGTAACCTGTGCCTTGTAAAGAGTCTGGACCATTTTAAGCCATCCTGAGAAAGGAGATGATGATGCAGAAGAATACATACGTACCAAGAAAAACCTTTGATCTCTTAAGGAGATGTCTTAACAAAACTAAGGGATGACAGTACAAGAGACACCAGAGAGCATGGTGTAAAAAACTCCTGCTACAGAAACAGCTGTACTTTGATCACTGCCCTGTCTCTTGCTGCTGCCCATCTCCAGCACTTCTAAGGAAAGCAAACTACACCTCTGCAAAATACTTAACATCCCAGGGAGGTGAACTCTTACTGATCCTTGCATCAAATGCCACAGTCCCTGTAGCATGAGATTCTATTTGATCAAGGGGAAGGCAAGACGAAAGGAAAGAAAAGAATGAAGAGAAGCACTTACAGGCAACACTTTTTGGAAATCAGGAAAAAGGGCTTACAGGAAAGGAAGAGTTCACACAAGAAGTAAAATCTATCCCTCCACAAGACAGCTCTTCTTAAATTAAATCAATTACACTACTCCTCAGTTGAGTCTGCTGCCACAATATGAGTCAAGAGTACATTACCTTAAAGCATCACATGAATTTGGAGTGGCCTACTGTACAGACTACAGTTCTCTCATGTACGATCTGCTCCAAGCCAAAAGTAAAACATGTGGCTGAGATGGAGATCAGGACATCTCAGAAATGTCACATCCATCATTCAAGTACAAGGATGCTTCAACTTTGTTTGTCCTTCCACTGCTAAGGCTACTTATATCATTGGGAGATAACACTGACTTGTTCGGGATCCCCTTTCACACCTATTTTTAAAATGCATACGGGAAACAGCAAATCCCATCACTCACCAGAGAAGCCACAAGAAGTCAACATATAAATATACCTATTATTCTGAAAAGGGTGATTTGTTCTAAGGTACAGGGGGCAGATTTAGGCTTGATATAAGAACGAAATTCTTTATGGTGAAGGTGGTGAAACACTGGAAGAGGTTGCCCAGAGAGGTTGTGGATGCCCCCTCTCTGGAGGTGTTTAAGGCCAGGCTGGACAAGGCACTGTGCAGCCTGATGTAGTGAGAGGTGTCCCTGCCTATGGCAGGGGGGTTGGAACTTGATGATTTTTAAGATCCCCTCCTATTCAACCTATTCTATGATTCTATGATTACGAGAGCTTTTGCAAGCTAGAAGACATGTTAGAATAAAGCTGTAAATTGCCAAAAAGATGCAGAGGAGTAAGCAATAAATTCTGAATATCTGTGGGTCTTACACATTTAGACAACATTACTACAATTTGCTATTTCAGATCTTAAAAATCCATCAAAAGCTTCTGTATCATACTACAATGTCCCATGTGTATTAAAAATATACTATTTAAAAAGTTACTGCAGTATAACATGATTCTGTGTTGGTTTTGTTTGTTGTTTGAATAGAAGGAATGTTTTATGTTTTGAGCAAGTAGTTTTAAAGACAGTAGTTGAAAACAGAAACATGAATAGGAAGGCAGCATATGGCATACACCACTGTGGCCTCAAAGTCATTATATTGGAAACTAACAAAATCTTCTAAGGACAATAAGTCACCCAAGACACCCATATGGTTAAAGATAGCACACAGGTGGAGTCCCAGGAATATTTCCTGTCAACGAGACAGCAGAAGAGACTGAATAAGAAAGGACTGAAAGTTAAGCTGCGAGTTTTAAATCATGAATCAGATGTTGCCAGCTCACAGCTTTAAAACAAAATTACCTGCTGGTTTTATTTCTGCTTCAGAAATTACACTAAAGATGGTATTAGAAAGAAATCACATTCTTCATGATTATTTGCAGAGGTACCACAATCACTTTATACAAATATCAGAATGCTCAGAAACACAGAAAGAAAACACAGTTCAATCTCATTTCATCTATATGTTTTGTTTTTAAGGTTAAACAGCTATGCATCACAAAAATAAAATCATACAGTCAGCCAGGGTATCTGCTGTATTTATAGACTAGTAAATATTACTATCTTCATGTTAGTTTTCAATTGCCTTGAATTTTTATTGAAGTTATTTTAAAGTAAATTCTTAAGAGATGCTGCTTGGTTAAAAACATTATATGTGATCTTTTAATAGTCAGTAGCAGAAGGAACAGAGACAAGAAAGTGACTTTAAACCCACACACAACTATCAGGTATAAGTTAAAGCAAGAAACCTTCCATTATGGAAGTCATTATTGCTTCCAGAAAAAAAACATAAAAATGCAACAGGCTGCTGCTAAGTAATAAAACACAAAAATAATTAGAAAAGTTATTTTTTTTACAGTTATGTTAGATTAGTTGCATCTGAAGAATTGAACAAATTACTCTAGCACTCTCATTTAAATGCTTTTTCTTCTTTGCTCTCAAATCAGTTATTGCAGGAAGTGAGGAATTATTTGTGCCAAGAGAAGATGGAACTTTATATAAAAAGAAAAGTGAGCACAATCATTATGAGCTTGGTGGGAAGGAATCAGCAGAGCCTCTGTAAAGGGAAATCCACATTATTTGCTTGCTGCAGGACTATGAGTGTGTCATTAAGCATGTAGACAAGAGGAATGTTGTGGCTAAATTCCCTAAGCCTTTGACAACTTTCCCCACCATATCCCAGTCAGGAAATTGAAGTTGACAAGGGATTGGACATTGCTTTTATAAACTGAAACCTAGTGAAAAAAGGTGAAATTTCCGTGATCATATTTGAGACAGGGAGAGCCAGCAACAAGTCCTCCAGGTGCAGGTTTTGAGACCACTTCTATCAAGAATCTCTTATGCAGAGAAGGAATAAGCAGTAAGTATTTAAGTTTTATGGGTATAATAAGCTCTTTGAACTATTCAAATGTCATGCTAGATATCAAGACCACATTGTCTGTCCTACTTTTGTATTTTAAAACCATTAAAAAATCCAAAAGACTACTTCTCCCAAGATCATTTCTTAGTCTGACAGTCAGTGCCTCATCCATGGTGATGTCTCCCCACTGCCCTTTCCTCCCTCTTCACAGACTCCTCACACATAAGCAAGTTAAATAAGAGAAAATAGAGCAGCACAGACTCAATGAGTTCTACTCTCATCTCTCTGTATTTTCCTCTGCTAACCTGGACTTAGAACAGAAGCATAAGTTAAATCAGGTTCTCTTCTCAGGTATTAATGACTAACAGTATCTGGACATGTACAAGCAAGCAGCCTGGTAAATAACAGGCTATGAATAAATAGAGGGATGAAAAAGAAGTAGAGTAATCAAAGCACCAGCAACCAAAATTGATCTTGATTCAGAACATAAACCAGAAAATTCAGTGAAGCAAAGGGGAGAAATCCCATTGTCAAATGAAATTTGCCAGTTTTCAGCATCACTGGCCAAACAGAAAGAGCCAAAGAGGAGTCAGAGGATTGAATCAGAACTCAATGGAGTAAAAATTAAAAAAAAATCATGTTTAATCTAACAATAAAGGGGACTATAATTTCACCAGCTACAATAGAGTTAATGCTAGCAATTCTATTTAAGGATAACAAGTTGAATGTTGAGGCAGAATGAAAAAAGACTGTCTGAAAGTGTTTAACAGTATTGCAGTCAACATTCCTAGACTCCAGTAAAACTTAATGTTCCTACAATTTGAGATTTGAGATGCAAATATAATTTCTAGTCAATCAAAATTATAATTTAGGAATGTGACAGGATATCATTATTAAACATAAACCAACATGCAAGTAGTGAATGAACACTTGATTTCCTATGAGAGATGACCTTGCTTGTATAGACTTAGGTCCCAGTGCCATGTCACAAGGTTAAAATCATTAGTCTTCATACAACATGGGTAATACACCTGGTAGCTCTCCCTCCTCCTATTTATTTCCAGATTAAACTTTATTTTCAACATCCTACATTTAAAATATTACCTCAGGCTGTAGCATAACTGTGCATGGGAGTTCTGCTTCTCAGGCTTAATACATCTGTGTTTATAATTAAGGTTAACCTTATACAAATAAGCAAGAGAACTGCCTTGGGAGCCAGGTCAAGCCTGCAGATTGAACTCCTGATAGGATCAACACAAACTTCTACATATTCAAGTTCAAAGCATTTTTCTTTTGACCTGGTTTTAATTTATGTAAAAAACAGATTAAAAATATCAGCAAGTAATAATTAAAAAAAAATATATGTTCTGTGAGCTGTTTTTTTTCTCCATGGGAAGGAGATGAGAAAGAATAAGAAACACATGACATATTTGTCACAGCCACTTTAAGCCAAAGATGCCATTAAGATGAGGTCAGGACAGAAATAGGTGTCCCTGCCTACGGTAGGGGGGTTGGAACTCGATGATCTTTAAGGTCCCTACCAACCCAAACTATTCTATGATTCTATGAGTTTAAATAGTCTTGCAGAAGATGTGAATAGACAGAAACAATAGTTTAAACAACAAGACTAAAGAGAAATAGTGTAGTAATGAAATACACGACAATTGTAGCAGAAAAAGAGAGAGAAAATGAAAACCAAACACCACCTTTACTTTGTAGACAGTAAAGCAGATCTAATTTTGCCTTTCACAAGAGAGAGAGGCTTCCCTAAGCAGCAAGACACAGAAAATAGGGGCATGTTAAGTGCAGAGAGCAGGAGTTCATTGCATTAATGCACCCTCTCACAGAGCTACTCAAAAGCCAGCTTTTGAGCAAGAAATTTCCTAGGTAATTTTTGCTGTTAATGGTTTATCTCCTCACTTATTTCGGCTACTTTGTGGAAGTAAATGCTTAACATCTTCACCAATTCTAGGCTGCATTAAAAGCATGATGAAAGAGAATCTCCAAGGTTGCCATCTCAACATATTGCCAGTTGCAATCCACAAAAGGACAGGAATCAAATTCATTTACTTGAATGAAAATAACAGGTAAGGGAATAGAATAAAATAAAAACCTAAGGCTTTCCTGCTAGTAGCAACTGTCCTCATCTACTATTAATTGCAAAATTGTCACTCTCCTCTGCAATTTAGCAGTATTTGGCAGTAAACTACTGCTAAAACTACAGAAACACCTCAGCTTTAGACTACCATGAGAATAGGAACATAACATATTCATTAACCTTAGGGTAATTAAACTTCTTCATTCCTTTCTGAAGTAAGCAATCCCCCAGACGCATTTATTCTGGTGACTTATCAGATCATCAGGATAGAATAAGTGAGGAGATAAACCACTAACAGCAAAAATTACCCAGCAAATTTCTTGCTCAGCTGTTTGGCTTTTCCTCTCCCATCAAGACTGCAAAGTGGGGAGAGGTGAATGAGAGCAGAGGGGGGGAGACAGCCTTGATGCTGCCCATGAAGAATTCAACAGCAGAAGAAAAAAAAAAAAAANGCTGCCCATGAAGAATTCAACAGCAGAAGAAAAAAAAAGGTGTGTTACCAACCCCCATAGTCACAAAGGCAAAGCACAATTCACTAGGTGCTGTACTGAAGAAAATTAACTTCTGAAAGGCTCAGTAGAGATTTAAACCAAAAATAAATATAGCTTCTCACACCAATGCTTCCCATAGTCAGTTCATTTCTGGAAATCTTGTTTTCTTCTTCTATCTGTCATTATTCTTTAGCTGTGGTTTTATTTGGCCTTGCTCAGGATAAGAAACTAATTTGGCTAAGATGCACTCAACTTGATATTTTTAGCATTCATGTAACAACTAAAAATTGTCTTGGATACAAAACTAAAGCAATACTTTACACCTAAATGCCTCTGTTTCTCATTCAAGCACAGTTAACTTAATCAGGAATATAAAATATCAAGCTGATTTCCTCTGGGACATGAACAGTACAGAAACATTAATGAGAAATTCTGGCAATTTATGATTATGTTTTGATGTGTAGATATTAGCTGTCAGTATTTCACATGACAGTTTAAAAATGAAAAAAAAAAACCACCAACCAGTCTTCCTCCAAAAGACCAAATAATTCCTTCATAACTTCTTTCTTAACTAACTAGCAAGTATTAAAATTCTTTTATCCACCCCTACTCCCCATTATCCTTCTACATCACCATCACTCTCCTTTCAAAAATGCCTCTCTCATTATGCCAGAGGTACTCATGTACTGTTTTGCAAGATATAAAATGCTATTTTTAAATAGAAAAAAGAACTGTAGACTTCTCAGGCTTCTACAGAGCTTCTTATAAATTCAGCTGGAGTTTTCAGAAAGGACAAAAGTCACATCTACTGTGACTCAGATGTAGTTATACAGAAATATATCCTTTATGAGCTACCTGACCCATCTTCTAGGCAAAAGAATGAAGTGCCAGATTTAGATCTTCACTGAATTTGTAAGGGTTCATAATGGGGTGGGGGGAAGAGGGAAATGTTATACACCTAAACTAAAACACACTCTTCAAATAATAATGCATAGGTTTGAATTATACAGTTGAAGGACTCAAGGAAGCATTTCTGTTTGGAGAAGGTAAAGGCAGTGCAAGACACCAGTGGCATGAGTTGAAAAACAATCTATGATGGAATGACAGGTACAAGAGAGTTCACCATCTTTGTAAAAATTTGTAGCATATAAATTTAGGATCAATTTCCATCCTTTGAGCTCTTACAAAACACAACAGATGACTAAATCTATTCCCGTGCACAGCAAATGCTGTAGCATTCAGGAAAAATTTCAAGCAGAGCCATTTTTTATTACCAGAATCTAAGATGTACATTTCAACAAGCACCTGTTTTACAGTGTAGACTGAGTGTTTAAGTCAGAGTTTTTCCTTTGCTTAAAAGCATCTGTTACTATTTTTTTCCTTTTCTACTTCTGTGACATTCTCTCACTGGATATCCTTGGAATTCCTAACAATGACTGTAAGGATATTGTTAGAAGAAAGGTTGGGGTGACTTAGGACTTCTCAGTCTGGAAAAAAGGTGGCTGAGGGAGGGAATCTTAATCAAAGCTTTAAAATAATAAAAAAATGGGTGTTAGAAGAATGGGATCAAGTGTTTTTTCAGAGGTGCCCAGAACAGGACAAGAGGCAACAGGCACAAACCTGAACATAGGAAGTTTCATCTAAATGCAAAGATGAGTTTCTTGACTTTGAGGTGCTAGGGCACTGGAAAAGGCTGCCCAGAGTCTCTGTAGACATTCAAAACCTGACTGGATGTGTTCCTGTGCAATCTGCTGGCAGGGAAGTTGGACTAGATGATCTCCAGAGGTCCCTTCCCATCCCCATCATTCTGTGATTCTATTGTCCTTTATGATTTTACTCAGTATTCACACATTTTTTATTATTTCTTTTGATATTCACCCAGGATGCTTTCATATTCTCGTTTTCAAAAGTTACTGTTAAAAAGTACCACTTAAATATAGTACATATCCTTTTTAGTAAATAACTTAGAACCTAGTGCATACCACAGTTCAATACAGTACATTGCCAAGATGAAATAAAGGATTTACCCAAGATCACATCAGTAAGATGGCACTACTGACAAAACTTGGATCACTAAATGGAAAGGCTTTATAGCTCTTACTATAAAATAAGACTATAAAAAAGCTAAACTAAAAAAAGAAGTCTTTTTTCCCCTAAAGCTGTGTTGCAGCAGGTGGATCTAGGCTCAAAGAAAGCTCCTGAACAAACACAAATCAATTCTTCATACCAAACATATTACACAAAGCCCACAGATTTCAGTCATGGTCTAAGTTTTCCCTTTAGCTTCTAAACAGAAGGCAGCACAATGCAAATCTCAGCAGAAACAGAAAAAGGCAGCTTAATTGCAGAACTGGGCAAATATTAGAACAGTATAGATGTGTAAATAAGGAGTCATTCTGAACACGGGAAAAGAAGTATTTTCTCATGCGATAGTGGTGAGTCATGATCCTTCTTTTCAGAAAACTTGAAAATACAACTGTTCTTTCAGCTATAATGCAGAGTTAGGTTTAAAACTGAACAGTACAGAGAGTTTCTGTACAGCAGAAAATCAGCGTAAATTGAGAAAGGATCCCTTGGAGCATTAAAGAAGAGTATTTTACTGAGGTATCTTAGTAAGAACAGCAAGTGATCCATTACTAAGCTTCTGCATGTCACCTCTGATTTAGTTCAGTTTACCATGCCACTGCTTTAATGCCAGGTGATGAATAAGCAGCAAGCTGTGCCATTTTAAAAAGAGACACTTGTCAAAGGAAATCAAGAANTTAATTGCAGAACTGGGCAAATATTAGAACAGTATAGATGTGTAAATAAGGAGTCATTCTGAACACGGGAAAAGAAGTATTTTCTCATGCGATAGTGGTGAGTCATGATCCTTCTTTTCAGAAAACTTGAAAATACAACTGTTCTTTCAGCTATAATGCAGAGTTAGGTTTAAAACTGAACAGTACAGAGAGTTTCTGTACAGCAGAAAATCAGCGTAAATTGAGAAAGGATCCCTTGGAGCATTAAAGAAGAGTATTTTACTGAGGTATCTTAGTAAGAACAGCAAGTGATCCATTACTAAGCTTCTGCATGTCACCTCTGATTTAGTTCAGTTTACCATGCCACTGCTTTAATGCCAGGTGATGAATAAGCAGCAAGCTGTGCCATTTTAAAAAGAGACACTTGTCAAAGGAAATCAAGAAATTCATCAATGAGGATGAATTTACAAAAAAAAAAACACATGGAAACTGAAATACAAAACAATGAGTAAATGTTATGAATAGTACCTTTCCTGTTTAAGTGGACATCTGACTCTTCCTGGGAAGAACAGTATTTTATTAATATCAAGCACAAATNTTTCAGCTATAATGCAGAGTTAGGTTTAAAACTGAACAGTACAGAGAGTTTCTGTACAGCAGAAAATCAGCGTAAATTGAGAAAGGATCCCTTGGAGCATTAAAGAAGAGTATTTTACTGAGGTATCTTAGTAAGAACAGCAAGTGATCCATTACTAAGCTTCTGCATGTCACCTCTGATTTAGTTCAGTTTACCATGCCACTGCTTTAATGCCAGGTGATGAATAAGCAGCAAGCTGTGCCATTTTAAAAAGAGACACTTGTCAAAGGAAATCAAGAAATTCATCAATGAGGATGAATTTACAAAAAAAAAAAAACACATGGAAACTGAAATACAAAACAATGAGTAAATGTTCTGAATAGTACCTTTCCTGTTTAAGTGGACATCTGACTCTTCCTGGGAAGAACAGTATTTTATTAATATCAAGCACAAATACTGGCTGGGTGGAGAGTGGCTTGGGAGTGTCAGTTGATGACAAACTCAACATGAGCCAGCAGTGTGCACTCGCAGCCAAGAAGGCCAACCAAATCCTGGGTTGCATCAAGAGGAGTGTGACCAG
>VZTY01011558.1:12684-36970 GCA_013400935.1 Turnix velox
GTTTTTCACTACCCTCACCCTAAAGAACTTCTTTCTTCTATCTAGCCTGAATCTCCCCTCTTCCAATTTACATCCATTATTTTCTTCCAATTTACATCCATTATTTCTAGTCCTTCCATCACCCATCCTATTAAAAAATCCTACCCCTGCCTTTCTGAAGACCCCTTCTGGCATTGTTCTCTTTATGCTTAGAAGACCAGTCATGCACCAGTCAAATCCACACTGGCCAAAAGCTATCCCACTCAAGGACTGCCTTGCAGAATTTTATTTACAGAACTCTTAGCATGTTCTTCATGCCCAGTGATGTCTGTTTTGTATCTCAGGAGGTGTTGCCACACACCAGCCCTGGTGCATTAGTCCTTGTGTTACTCACTGATGGGAGGACCAGAAACAATGGATGTAAAATGGAAGGGGGTAGATTTAGACTTGACATAAGCAAGAAATTCTTTACAGTGAGGGTGGTGAGACACTGGAAGAAGTTGCCCAGAGAGGCTGTGGATGCCCCCTCAGTCTCTGGAGGCGTTTAAGGCCAGGCTGGACAAGACACTGAGCAGCCTGATGTAGTGGGAGGTGTCTCTGCCTATGGCAGGGGGGTTGGAACTCGATGATCTTTAAGGTCCCTTCCAACCTGAACTATTCTATGATTCTGTGAATATGACAGCATAGGCTATGCTCATTACTGCTCAGTGTTTATAAGCTACTTTGAAAGCTGATGGTGCTATTATCTATAAATGACACTTGACACTGTGCTTCAAAGACTCTCCCACAAATTGTGAAGTGCTTGTCTGTTTACACTGCTGTAAAAGAATAATTGTCTATAACTTAACAGATTGCTTGCAGGGTAAGTCAGATCAGTTCCTTAACATGCTTAACTCCTCCACTGGTGTTTCAGAATAGCTTTAATGATGCACATTAATGAAAACGGTTTTAAAAAGAAAAGAGTACTAACCCTGTAGAGAGGGTGGCATTTGTCCTTGAAACATGGTGCCAAACGAGCATAGATCTGCAGGCTGTAGTAATAACTTGCCAGCTGGAGAGATAGTGAAGAATGTAAATGCTTTTCAAAGCATTTGTTGGCATCTACCACCTAGGAGAAAGAGAGCATTAATTTACATGAAGGAATTAGTAAGCATGCAACACCAAGTGCACAAACCTACATCTAAAGTGATTTAGAAATAGTTCTGACCATAATTTTCTGGCATGAAAGTAAATCAGCAACTTACATGCACACAAAGATAATTCTACTTGATAATGCTTTTCTCCCTTTGCATAAACTCCCAAGTAAAATTATTTTCTAACTATGGTTTTGATGTTTCTATATCACAAAATTTATTACCCACACTTCTGAGTTGCATTAAAACTGTCAGTTTGAAGTAAGAAAATGTATTTTTGCCAGTGCCATGCTCCTAAGCCAGTTCAATGTTTTTCATCCAGAGTTTCCCTTAAATGAATCAGACAAATCTACAAAAATCTGTACTTACATTAATTTAAAGGTAGATTTTAAAACCATATGGAAACTGCAATTTCTCATGGATTTCTGAAATGCTATGAATAGTCTTTCTCAGAAAAAAAATATAAAGAAAATCACTATAGAGATACCTGCGGCAGTGCAAGTAGATAGGCCAGAGACAAGGTCATATCATTTGGTAAAGCATCACTTGCCAGCTGTAGCAGAACTGCAACATAGAGGGAGTGGAAATAAAGCTTTGATTACTCACACATCTAGCCTTGACAGTTAGCAAATTAAATGTTTTCAGTGTAACCCTATTTTATTAGACACTAGCTAGGAGCACTCTATACATACTTAATTAAACACTTATCAGGGCAATCCAGAAGCAGGTAATACTTAATTGAACTTCAGCACAGCTTTACCTTGACTTCCAGGCAAAGTGCATTAACCAAACAAGAATGAGACTATGCAGGAACAGATGCTAAACAAAGGCACTAAAATATCACCTGGACTGATTTACAACAAATAAATCTTATGCTTGTAAAATCAAGGTGCTAATGTATTGTTGTAAGCATTCAAAGATACCAAGCAAGGAGTGGTACACCATGTCTCCTCTTCAAGCCTGAGCTCTAATTCATTCATCATTGGATACAACAAACCCTGTAACAAAATTTCTGCCTTAATTAAAAAAAAAAGTTGCAGGTGAATTTCAAATAAGATCAGTAAAACACAAAAACCAGGTACTGCAAACAGATATCCACATGGCAGTCAAAAATAATGGACTAAAAAATTAAGGAAATGCTTTTGGTAAAAAAAGACACTAAAATTATTTGCTTTTCTTACATTTTAGGTACCAGCCTAGGTTTTCTGTTAATGTTTGGTTTTATTAGTTTACATTACACAACTATGAGAACCAAGAGACAGGCACAACATGAGTACCCAAGAATTGTTAATTAGCATCATGATCTCTCCTTCATGAAGCAGTTAGCTCCTTCTGTACTAAAGTCAAGCATCACTGCTGCTGTGATGAAAGTTCTAACAAACAATTACTGGATAACAATTCTCATTATGCACTTAATAATCAGGTTTGGGAGCAGAGAATATAGATGCTTAGTTCAAGGGACATCTTAGAAAACTACTATGAAACCTGGACCAGAAATTGCATAACTAAGTATAACAAGAAAAGAAAATTTTGGTTTCCTTTTTCATAGATGATGATAAAGCCATAATTAATGGTGATGTTGTTGTCTTCCAATCAGTAGAAGCCATCTCCAGAAACTTAGCTCTTTGTTTTTAAGGAAGTCCCACATTAAACAAACTACTCTTGAGGGCACATTGGCAAAAATCTTCATTACTTGACACAGGCCCCCAGGAAAATCTTTGTTTCAAAGAATGATTTATAAAAAGGCTTGAATGACCTATTACAGAATTGAGATTATCATTAATTTGCCCTCAGACTGAAGTGAATTTACATGCTGGCCCTCTGTCTGAGAGAAAAAAAGTACATTTCTATGTGACAAATCATCAGAGAGGCTTACATGTGGCAATACAGCACACTTATTGTAAATACAAACCTGTCCAACAGCACTTCTGTTCTATACTTCAAATTGCTTTTACAACAGTTTCTTGCAGCTGACAGGTTATTTGTGCTACATTCAAAATAACCTGTATGTTGTCCAAGCAAAAATAACAGGGCTTTAGAGGTATGTAACACTGAAATCTTGATTAATTAGTTTCCAAAACAGCAACTTCCTACTCTAAGTACAGTCAAAATGTTTTTATATATTCTTACAACCACCTCTAGCTCAACAGAAAGAACTGGATGGAAAGAAGAATTTGGGCTCTGCTCTCTTCCTCCTTTCTCTGGGAAATGACTGCAAGGCCTTGTAAATACATCATAAATTCTAAGTTCTCTTCCAGCTGCACATCCCCAACTTGATAACTGCCACACTGGCAAAAATTTATCTTCACCCTTCAGATAGTGATCATGACAAAGAAAGCTGCACTGATACAAGGCCAGACAACAATATGAATTTATTCATACTCTTGTACAAAGCTCCATGAAAAGGCATCCCAGTTGACAGAATGTACTTGAAAAGAAAAACCTGGCTTCATCATCATCCTTTTTGAGAAGAAAATATCCTCTGGATTGCAAGAAATACAAGATTTCTGTGTGCTAGTGGGCAGATATGTGTTCATATACCTGTATATAAATATAAGCCCACTTTTAAGTATACATAAGCACACATGTATATACAAGGACTAATTTCACACATTTTTCTATCCCTTGGTGAAGCCCTGTGGGATTTCTGTGACATCTAATACGGCTGAGATCAAACCACAAGCAAAAGACATTGGCAGGATGCCATTTTGACCCCTCACAAATCTTCATAAAGTTTAGGACTCAGTATCATTTCAGAACACTGACAAATCTAAATTTTGCCACAGGGGTTAGACACTGCAGGGCTGTCAAACCACAGAGGATGGCAGTGGCAAGCAAAGAGCCAATGCTGTTGTTCCACAAGCAGTATTTCCTTAAGAAAACATATACATGCGAAAATTTATGTATAATTTCAATCTCCTGGATAGGTCTTCATGTCACAAGTCTGTGTGAAAGGCAAAGGAGGGAAGAAAATGGTTTATTTGTGAAAACTGGACTATATTAGTATCTATGTACTTTCAACTGTTTTTTCATGCTGTTTACTCTAGAAAAAAAAGCAAAATCTGCTTCAACTCTTCCATTATTATTTTAGAGGTGATAAAATTTCACTAAACATAAAAGTATGTATTGTACTTAGGCAACTCTATATGCAAGCAATTACAAAATCATGGAAACCATTAATTTATTCTTTGTCCTAAAACTGGGAATATGTACAACTGACTTGCTTGGGTTTTCTCTCAATTTATTACTTAATCTGTTTACAATGAAAAATAGCCATTAGTTATAGTAACAACACATTCTGATTTCATCTTCAACTTCCCATCAGATCCCTAAGGGCCATAGAGAAAGAAAACTATTTAAACAAGAGTCACACAGCTGAGGAAAAAATGTTTCACTGGAGTCAAAGTGATGCATGTTACAGGTAGGGTTTCTTTCCTGAATTGCATCTTCTTTAAAGTTCATCAGACCTTCTAACAGAGCTGAAATCTGCTGCTGTCCTAGGAGACAGCTCAAAGAAAACAAACAGCACTCAAACTTACCAGCAAAACCCACCATGTTCATTAATTACTAGTACAGTAGCTTATAACTTGTATAAATATTCAAGTTTCACATGACAAAATCAACCTAAAAAGCTTAGAGTAAGATGGAAAATATGAGAAAAAAACACAGACCAATAAAGGGGGGATCTCACCTGCATGAAATTTTTCTTTTAAAATTTAGTGGTGTGCTATTAATACACGTTTTTCAAACATCACAATCCCAAAAGTGTTAACTCATCATACAGACATTCACAGGAATAGATAAAGCAAAGCATTAAGAAGGGGGAAGCAATGAGACCCAATGCTTCTAGTACAAGACTAACAGCACTACAATTAGCGAATTACTAATCTATTCATTTCCAGAAAACTCTGCTACACTCAAGTGTATAAGCATTGTCTGCTGACTACCAAAAGATATTACACAGCAATACTTACTAGTACAGGAAAAAATACAGCTCAGTTTTACACAGCAAAACATAAAAAAACTCAGCTCCATAGCACAGATGAAGGAACTTTAAAATTCAGATTGAGTTGTGCCATAAAAGAAAGCAGAAGTACTACAATGAAAAAAATAGCAGTTTGCACACTTAGAATAGGGACTGAGGCTCAAAAACTAAAGCTGGAATCTGAGATTTTTTTCCTTTGAGCAAAATCCCCAAAGATGAAATTTCCATCTCAAAAACAGACTCTGAATCATCAACCACCATTTCCAATAGGAGCAGGAAATATTACCAAAGATCTGCCAATTAATGTAATTTTCCCTAATAAAGCAATTGATAACCTTTTAATTCTTGCCTCCCATTCCTTTAAGGAATCATAACTAGATGCCCTTCTGCATGCAAGAAAAGAGATCATAAGCACTGATTTAAAACTATTTTTACACAAAGAGCACAAAAGGAACAAAATGTGAATATATCAACATTTATACAACCTGTTTCTGACCTTTTCCAGTTCATGGTGTTATTATATTACAACTGTACATGTTATCTGTAGAAATACCACCACATATCTCAAACTACTGAAACAAGACAGCAATGGTTGAAATAAAACTGTGTTGCTTATGAAGAAAAAGACTCTTGTGTGTAGGAAGTGATTTAATATACTCATTTTGCATTGCAGAACTTAGCACAAAGTAAAACACAGATCTTCTTCTAGAAGATACTAACAGCATGAATTTAAACAGTTAATTTCTTAAACAAGCAAAGAGACAGCCACAGGGAAATCACAGGTAGAATTGAGAGGTTTTTTCGAAAAAGTGAAAATACTTCAGTTAACAATTCAAGCAAAACCTATGAAACTTCAGGCTGCAAAGAAGACAAAACTTTGATGATTCCAGAAGCTGCAGTTAAGCATTAAATTATTATAGTGACACAGCAATACTGAAAGCTGTATACACAACAGCACAGTTTCAGAACAAGTGAATACACAAGTATACATAAAAATAACACAAAAATTTGCATTTAATTATATTTACAGAGTACTATCCATAAAACCTTATCAATGCCACAATGCCCCTGTCAGCCCCCAAATAGCAGTTTCTGATTATTCCAAGCTGCAAAGCAGATCTTTAGTCTTTCCTGAGCAGCTCCTTTTAACAATACCACTTCTCTTGAAAACACTGCAGCTGCTTCTGTCAAGACTTTGAACCAGTTTATACTTGGTTTAAAATACCAATATAGACTTCAGATCAACGTGCACAATTCTTGGTATTTAAACCCATTCATGGCTTCACCAATATTTACTATGTATAGTGGACATGTGAGTGAATATGGACATAACCATACCTTCTGTTGTTGGAAGTAGGTCTTTTCCTTCACTTTTTGTCTCTGTCAGTTTTTGTGTTCTCAGCAACACTTCAGCAAAGCTTGCTAAAGAATTGTTCTGGTATGTGCCATAGTTGAATTCAGACTAGAAGGAAAATAAGATAACTGATATATTTGCATTATACCCTGCAGTTTTACTTAGCTCCCCTGTATCAGATGCAATTGTCTATCTTGGTTCCCACATTTCTTTTGTGTTTAGTGCTGAAATTTTTCCTAGTATAACATAGAATTTTAAATCCTTGAAAATCACACAGCCCAGAATCTATATGATTAGTCAGTAAGATCCCACAGAATCTAACATTTTCAAATTCTGTAATGAAAACTTACTTCTGCAACATATGGATCATCAATCAGAGATGCATAAAATGGATGGCAGCCTTGCTTCTCCACCGTGGCATTTTCTCCAGGCTCACTTTTTAGTGCATCTCCAAATTCTTGGCCCTGGGAAAAATAAGTATACTTTAGCCTACTACTTTAAAGAAAAAAAAGAAATGAAAAAAAAAAATCACTGCATAGTCTGTAAGTGCTGTTCAGAAAGGAAGGAAAGGTAAAGTATCATTTAGTTCAGTTGAGAGCAAGACAAGAGTCATCTTACCTAAACCAATGCTGAATGAAGTCCATTGTTCTTAAAAACATCGAGTAAGTACATCCAAAAGCAGAGAAACTAGTATCATAAATGCTATAAAAAACAATGCTGAATGAAGTCCATTGTTCTTAAAAAAAATCAAAAGTTATGTCCAAAAGCAGAGAAACTAGTATCATAAATGTTATTAAAAAATCACTGAAACAGAAAAGGAAGAAAAGAGAAACTGAAAGGGAATAGTTTTGAATATAAATTATTTATACAGTGGACTTCACTGTGCTTTCTTCCCCAATGTTCTGAGCTCCTGTCAAATTTCAGCTATGCCTTCTCACACTATACCAAGAAAGCTGGAGAAAACAGATTAGACAAGAAAAAAAGGAAACTGTTTTAGACCCCTTTCCTCACTGGGATTTACATACAAAGAATCTCACAATGTTTCCAGTTAATTTATTGATTTGAGCTCTTCAGTTATCAGAAGGCTACAAAGAAGCCCAGCTTTTCTACTAATATATCAATGAATGAGTAAAAACCTAACACAGATCAGCAATCCCTTACATGTAATGGTCGAAGATAAGTTAATGATCTCTTCCACCACTGTCCATCACTGACAGCATGCAGCATGGCTTTTGTGGTCATAGTAGTGTTAGACAACATCTTCATGGTTTTTGATGTGGTCCAGTACAGCAAATCAGCAGGCTGGCTAGAGGAGATGTTGCTTTCATCCTGTGAGCATATCCAACACACAACAGCAAGTGTTAGACTCATGCTTTAATTGGGTTAATCATCTATAACCAAATGCATTGCTGTTCAGGCACACTATGTTAATAACATATTTTAATGATCATTAATTAAAGCAGCAGCTGTCATAAAAAAAAAAGTGTAAAGTGATTTAGGACTTTCTATCTGCAATGAGTAGCATGATAAGTAAAACCCTTGTTTTACCCCCTATTTAACTATAACCTCATTTCCACAGTTATCAGCTGTTTTTAATTCAGTTTAAAATGCTAACGTTTTACACAATTGTCATATCCTTCTGTTAAAATCATGATCTCTCTACAAATGAGGAGATAGAGGAAGCAAAATTAACATTCAATAACTCAAAAAGGCTTATAGTAGAGACAAACCTGTATTTACACAGAGGTAGCATTAATTAAGTTGAATCCTCAGCAGGGAAAACTTTGAACAGATGTAAACATTCATCTCCATCAAGTGAAAAAGTATCATTGAGATCTGAAATTCTGCAGTTGGCACTTACAAGGTACTAAATACCACAACCCTAAAAGACTAAAAGCCTCAAGATCCCAACCTATTCTCAATTCAAACTGATTCTGCATTACATACAGTGATACATCTACACACCACCTTGAAAAACATCTCCTCAGTCTCATTAAGCTCACATGTAAGTCAATACTAAAAAAAAGGAGGACATGTTCCACAAATGGAGAGTTTCCCTGATCTAATGCACTTAAACAATGCCCACAATTTGTGTATTCCAATCCTGAAAGGCTTCTGTTAACTACATGTTTTACAAAGCTTATGTATTATTCATAAATATATAACCAGCATACTAAGGCAAACATATTGTCTCCAGCAACAAAAAATTTAAGTCCTCTTTATAGCAGATTTCAGGTGCTTTACATCCAACATTTCTCCCTAAAAACTTTGTTCTTCATTTTCCCATACACTGAAGGGTATTGAAAAAGAAAAATTATATCTGTGTAAGATAACGTTTACATTCAGGTATGTTACAACTTACTAACTCATTACAAAACTTCAGACATCAGAGCAAATCAAAGCCAAGTTATGCTCAAGTGAATTATGTCCCAACCAAATCCTAGGTTCCATCAAGAGGAGTGTGACCAGCACGTCAAGAGAGGTGATTTTACCCCTCTACTCAGCTCTGGTGAGACCCCACCTGCATTGTGGTTGAATACCTCATTAATGTGGTTGAATATCTGGAGTATTGTGTCCAGATCTGGAGCTGATGGAGCAGGTCCAGAGGAGGGCCATGAAGATGATCAAAGGGCTGGAGCAACTGCCCTATGAAGACAGGCTGAAGGAGTTGGGGTTGTTCAGCCTGGAGAAGAGAAGGCTGAGTGGGAACCTCACAGTAACCTGAGGGGGGCTAGAGAGGGACAAGGGTAGGGCTTTTTAATAAGATATGTGATGGGAGGACTACAAATAATGGATGTAAATTGGAAGAGGGTAGATTCAGGCTAGATATAAGAAAGAAATTCTTTAGGGTGAGTAGTAAAACAGTGGAAGAGGTTGCCCAGAGAGGCTGTGGATGCCCGCTCTCTGGAGGTGTTTAAGGCCAGGCTGGATAAAGCACTGAGCAGCCTGATGTAGTAGGAGGTGTCCCTGCCTATGGCAGGGGGGTTGGAACTCAATGACCTTTAAGGTTGATTGTATAACTTTAGTGACAAAACACATCAGCTACAATTAAGGCAGACTTGCACTGTAGAACAACTTAATTTTAATATCCTTTACTGTAGTATGGATTAAATCACTGCCTCAAGCTGACCAGTCTTAAGTATTTCCTTCCATTAAGGCATTAGCATTTTTATGAATCTTTTCTGAAATCACATTCCTCATTTCACAGCTAAACCATTAATGAGCTGAAATTTCAGCTTTTACTTCACCAGAAGAGACAAATAGAGCATGACAACTACAGGGAGTCGGAAGTTTTAGTTCTCTGCAAAGTAAAAAGCAAAAGAAAGGCCAAGTCCAATGGCTTGGTGGGGTGGGAGACAATTCCTTGTTTGTAAAACCATTATTCCTAGTAAGAATTGTGTACACAACAATTAAAATAAAGTGCAACAATCTTTTGTACTAATTTCTCACTCTACCTGCATAAGCTGCAGGACGTAGAAGTGATTTTTCATGAGGGAAAAAACCCCAAAACCAAAGCAGAACTAGAAAAAAAAAAATTCCCCCATGTTCTCAATTTTGCATTTAAGCAAAACACATTTTAAAAATAAAGCACCTTAGCTATTATGAAAACTAATAGGTTAACTTTTATGGCTGTTGAGTATCTTCCTATAGCTCTACTGCTATCAGATCAACTATTGATTTTCTCTAAAAATAATTTGAACTCTTAGAAGTAATTACAGCCTTTTTGGTTTTCTGAAAATCCATTCCTCTGTGGATTTGGAATGGTGACACTTTCAGGCTATAAAATTTTGTTATCCTAAATCAATCTTTCAAAGTAAATTATTTCCTAGAGACTGTTAGAGTTCTCATTCTAAGAAGACAACTTTAATTGTACTTTGTTAATGCATCTCCAGGAAAAAGTTATACTTTGGAGGTTTTGAGAAGAGTTTGAGGAAAATTATTTTCTAATGTGATATCTATTGTAAAACTAACCCTTTTTTATAAAAAAAATAACAATTTATCAACCCTAAATTAGTAGGTTGCAATTTCATATGAATCCAAATTGATAAGAAAAGTTAGTAATAAATTCCAAGTTGAAGATATTCTAAAACAAAAGCATACAAATCCAATGTAACCACAAATAACACAGCAAACTATTTTTTAAATAATCCACAGAAGAGTAAATTATAACTATTAAGTTATAACAACTATAGCATGGATTTTTTTTCTGTCTTTAATGACAATGTGCAAGGAACAAAACATGACAAAGTCATACACTGTGTACACTTCATCCATTAAAAAACTTCATAGTAAAAATTATGAGGGAAACAGAGTGAGGTGGAGTAGATTCTGTTCATGAGACTAAACAGCAAGTATTAACTTTCCTTTTTGTACACCCACTAGACAAGAGGAATTTAAAATATTTTTTTACATAACTACTCCTGTCTGTTCTACATTTGTATTTTGTGACTTGGAGCATTATGAATTGTGGGTTTTGTTAGTTTATGGTTTGGGGATTTTTTGTTTGTTTTTTTTTTCTTTTTCTAGTGTACATTACAGCTAATGAATCAGTCTAATTGAAAACTCCAATCCTGCAAAGATAAACCAGACCCTAGATAAGAGACTACAGAGGAAATGCTTCAGCTCAACAGGACAAAATTAAAATCCCCATGTTACTGGTTATCTAAGCTCTTATTAGGGCTACATCATATTAAAAAAAAATAACCCTTAAACCCACACAGTGCATTTGATTCACCTGCTTAAAGATAGGCAGTAATTAACACTTGTGGAGCTGACAGAGGACTTCAGACTTCTGGGGTCAGTAGCTGAAGGACAGGAAGACAACTTAGGAGTATTTTCAACTCTTGTTAGCTATGATTAAGTAACTGAATTAAGTATCTAAAGGCTAATTAACTGCATTGTTCTCTATGCACCATTGACTGGAGATTCTGTGACTTCAACAGGAGTTTAAATAGTGCACATACAGCTCCATGTTGACTTCATTTCCTTAAGTGACACTCTAAATGAACACAACTCTTTCACAAGCTACTTCTTCCTAAGAGAAGAATTCTAGCTTTGTTATTACAGAATGAAACTCAGTACATATACAATATCACAAAATGGAGCTCTGGTTAATCATAAAATAAAAAATAAATTTAAAAAAAAGTCATTAGTATTTGAATCAGTAACTGGAGCATTACTTATAAAGTGGGGTTACAAAGGGTTCAGGTGAGTGACTTCTCATATAAATACATAAGAAATGTAATACGTGCATGCCACAAATTCCCTAATTATTCCTAACCAGCAGCGACCAAAAAAAGAAAAATAAATTAAAAAAAAATGCACGACATCGCAATTAAATATACACAAATGTTTTTAAAGATCTTGTTGTTTCCCAGCTCTAGCACTTGGGAAAAAAAGCAGAAGCATAGAAAATGTTAATGTCCTGTTATACAGATCTTTACTTCATGTAACATTTGAAAAAATTATTTCTATAATTTAAAGATAATCTACTTTAGAAATTATGTCTGCTCTCATATCAAAGAGTATGGTCTGAAGGAAACTGGAAACTGCAAATTTCCCTTGTGGTGATGTGCCACTTCACAGTAATTAAGTTTTCACATTAATTTTAGTACAAAAAAGGGGTTTTTTTCATAATAGACATAAAGCCTGTCTTGGTTACTACACAGACTTAAAGACTTAAAGTCAGGCAAGTGATGGATACTCCTTCTACATAGCATAGCATCTTCTCTGACTATTTAATTCTGTTAGTAAAAATACTCTGAAATGCTTTTTATTAATCAAGACCTCACTCTTCTGAGCACAAAAAAAGGTGGGGATTGGGAAAAGTTAACGTTTTTCTTAAAAATAATCTGGTATGTGGAAATCACTGCAGCTTCCAGAGAATAATGTCTCCAAGAGATCCCAATAAACACTGACAAGCTGGCACAAAGGTAATGAAGCACATCCTTGTGCAAATGCAGTAGTTCCTACAGAGTAATCCTGGGTAGATCTACCACAGCAAGCAGGAATTTATTTCAGAGTAGGACCACCAAAGCCTGGAAAAAACCTATACCACAGTCAATATGAAAGCAACACAAACTCCCCCCCCCATTTCTATGTAGTCCATGAAGGTAAGAAGCCAGCTGAGAGAGAGATTTCTAAATGTTTCAAGAAATAAAAGTTCCAGAGGAAAAACTTAACAAAACAAAAACTAAACTTAGAGAAATTTCTATAGAGGAGTTCATCAAGAGAAGAATGACTGAATAGCTGGTGTTGTAGACTGGTAGAATGAAAAAAAAGTAGTGAAAACTAATGATTCAATAATAAATAAAAGTAACATGTAGCAGAAAAAGGTCACTAAAGCTTTGAAAATAAAAACAGGTATACCAACAGAGAGATATTTTAATGAAACAGAGAAAGGGAAGCCCAAATACATGCATGTACAGCTTAATCAAGGAAATTAAGGAAAGTTACATTTCAAGCACCAATTTGAAAAAGTATCAATAAATGAAAGAAAACATTTGTTAGTTCCTTGAGAAAAGGACGCAGTAAGTCAATCATGACACGAGATAAAAAAGAATTAAAAAGAAAGAGTAAAAAAACTCTTCATTGAAGAAACTAAAAATCCATACAAAACAATGAAGGTGAAGCATGAGGAGTTAGCTGAAATAGGACTCTGGAAATTGCAGTTAAGGGATTCAGAGAAACTGAGTTACTGAATTCACTGCTCTTCTAACATTTAAGATGTCTGTAACAAAAGAAGGGTTATACAGAGACTAAATTATTGGCCAAGTTTCCTCCTCTCTCATTGCAAGAAATGAAAAGAAGGTGCAAATCCCTATTAAGTCAATTGGAAGAGAACAGAAACACAGAATTAGTAAATATAAATCATTTCAGACCATGAAAGTCTGAAATATAAAAAGCAACTTCAATGCAGCAACATACAGACTATACCAATTATCTGCCCATCCCCAATTCTAAATAACCAACTATAACTGAAGAGGCGTAAAAAGGAAAGTTATATTGGAGAAAGTAAGAAGTTTTAAAACTTGACCATTTCTCTCATCTCCTGTAAGAAAAATCCATTATTTTTATTAGTTGCTTGAAATTAATGATTAGCTTTATCTGTTCAGAAAACTCTTTGTCATAAGGTGAAAAGCCCGTCTTGAAATGAAAGCAGAAAAAGATTATTTTTTTTGTCTGAAGTAAACCATAAAAATAGTTAAGTACTTAAAAAAANACCATGAAAGTCTGAAATATAAAAAGCAACTTCAATGCAGCAACATACAGACTATACCAATTATCTGCCCATCCCCAATTCTAAATAACCAACTATAACTGAAGAGGCGTAAAAAGGAAAGTTATATTGGAGAAAGTAAGAAGTTTTAAAACTTGACCATTTCTCTCATCTCCTGTAAGAAAAATCCATTATTTTTATTAGTTGCTTGAAATTAATGATTAGCTTTATCTGTTCAGAAAACTCTTTGTCATAAGGTGAAAAGCCCGTCTTGAAATGAAAGCAGAAAAAGATTATTTTTTTTGTCTGAAGTAAACCATAAAAATAGTTAAGTACTTAAAAAAACCCCAAAACTGGCATCATAGTTGGCTAAAGAAACTGCACATTCAGATCAGATTGATTGTCTGCCCATCTCCAGTTCTAAACAACCAACCATAATTGAAGGAAAAAAAGGAAAATTATACTGCAGAAAGTAAGAATGGATAATTTTACACATGTGAATTCCCCAACATAAGGAAAACTGCTTCAAATATCCAAACTGAATTGATATTGAAGTTATTTATAAGAGTTTAGCAAACTCTTATAATCCCCTGAATAAGTTTCTGAATGACTTCTATGCATGTATAATTGTTTCATGACAACAGTTAAGAGTACTACTACATACAATGGGGATGCATTATATATTTGTTACATACATTGAATATTGTAAACTTCTGACTTCAGAAAGTTACAGATTTAATTAACATCTTAGTGATCTACCTCTCAAGAGATTAATTTACCAATTCTCAGAAAATTAAAGCATACAAGACATTGAACAGAGCAGTTCTTCACTCCAGATTCTAGCAGACACATATTTTGGTCTTTTCCTCCCAGTAGTGCTTTCAGAGCTGTTTGCTCTGATGCCCTTTTATTTTTAATACATGCAAATATCTATATGTTTACATATACATACACAAAGAACACATATATGTATTAAAAAAACACACAAAAGAGAGACACACATATAGAAACTGCCTATTTCCATTCCAGTACCATCAGGAAGAGCTGCACTTTTAGAAGCCAATATTCCAAATATGTCCAATATTCCACAGGCAAAGACTAGCATGTTCCATCTACTGCTGTCATTGGTTAAAATTCCCCAAGAATATAATGATACCATGGAAACTGTCATCTTGATACTCCTCTCAAAAGGCCAAACTACGTAATGTGAGCCATTTTCTTCCTTCCTTCCTTTCTTTCTCTACTCTCCCCTGGATTTCTTAAAGGCTTTTGCCCCCTCTCCTCCTCTAAATCTGTTTACCACTCAAACAAAAAACTGAGGGAAAAAATGCTTAGAATTTTTCCACTCTGAAGAGGATGAAAAATACATACCTTTCTTTCATAAATAGTCTGTTTCATCTTTAAAGACAGAAATGTAATTGTACAAGTAAGCAATTCAATTTTTTAATAGTAATCTTTCTTTACTCTTGCCCTGCCTCTACTTCCCACAAAAGACTCAAGTTTCTTTACACCTCCTTCTGCCTCTGGGTTTATAACTTTCTTCTACAGTGCTAAGACTAAGGAGCAAGAAGGAAGAGAAAAACAGGACAAACTAATTATATATACATAAAACTTTTGAACTTAAGCTAAGAACAGAAGTTAGTAGATGCATTTACCGTTGTGCATTTTATCTAGTAAAAAGGTAGATGTTTCCAAAACCTCAAATTTATCTCTTCAGCATAATAGAGAAAAAATTATTATTTTACAAATCTCTCTTTAAAACCTACCTTTGCATCCTTACTGTTCACCAACGAAGGTTCTGAGGGATTTATACCCTCACCTCCTTCTGAAGGAAGGAGCTGGTAATTCACAGTCTGATACAGAATCTGCAAACACAACAGAAATACACTCTTTTATTAGTCAAACAATCAAATGTAAGAATTACTACTGATGTTATAAAAAGAAATATTAAATTAAAAGCTTTCATGACAGAAAAAAATAGAGTGCAGGAGAAGACAGAGAAAAGAGCGTATAGGTTATGTTTGGTGTTGTAGTCCCTTGATAAAATGACCTTTCATTCTCTGTCACATTTTTGCTACTTTTCATGCAATGTAATTTTTTTTATTATTATATGCACCCTGCTGTACTACATAGGCCAAAGAAATACCATAAAAACATCCTTTATCTGAACTCTGCCTCCAAGATGCTGAACAACTCCACAGATACAAGTATTATACAAGACACTAGTAGAACTTCCACAAGCCATAAAACTGATGGGAGACCCACAAAAGACAGAGACAACTCTATATATGTAACCTGGTTAGTGTGATGTGATAAATACATTCTGCATCCACTATGTGCCTACAGACAAAGAATGTCTGGATCAAATGTGCAGGACTATTAACAAACAGGAGGAAGGAATTAGAGAAGAAACCAAATGTACATAAAACATGATCCAAGTTTGGCTTCATGGGGCAAATGCCAAATTAATTATTATTAAACTTTTGCTACAAACAACACTGCAGTGACAAAAAACAGACCAACAAATTCAGTCTCTAGTTTTGGGAATATATAAGACAAAGAACAACTTCCCTTGGAGAAGTGGGATCCAATAGGGTAATATCAAGTGGTTGAGCAGCCCCACTGCAAGACGACTAACAGGATATGAAGCACTCAGAATTTTTAACAAATTCTGATGTATACTTTCATAGAAGACTTAAACTTGTTTCCCCCTTCAAGTGCAGTAGCTGGAATTAGAATTTTTTCTCATATATATTGCTATACTGGCAATTCTGTAACAAAAAAAGCTACATGTAAGAAAGGCTAAAGGCTAGACATAAGAAAGAAATTCTTTACAGTGAGGGTGGTGGAAGAGGTTGCCCACAGAGGTTGTGGATTGGTCTAGGACATAGACCAAGCCACAAATATAGTGAACAGAAATTTAATGTTTTGGTATCCTAAGTAACTGCACTGCAGTTTCATTTGAAACTTTTCTAAGGGTTTGTTACGCCATCTTGTCATAACTNATGATTCCACATGCTTGCAATCTGCCTTAAACAGGCTACATCTGGATTGTAGCCTGTTTAAGCTCCCTTCTCCCCCATTCTTCACACGCTGATTGCAAGCCCCCTACAATGCTTTTATTACACAAAGATAATCTATGAACACTGTAAACTCTCAGACAACTAAGATAAACAAGTAATAGGACCTAGGCCAAGCCACAAATATAGTGAACAGAAATTTAACGTTTTGGTATCCTAAGTAACTGCACTGCAGTTTCATTTGAAACTTTTCTAAGGGTTTGTTACGCCATCTTGTCATAACTTGCATTTAAATGCCACAATTACATGTTCTCTCAAAGGTAATCAGTGGAACATCAAAGATCTGATTGTATAAAGTCAGTCACTGCAGAGTCAATAAGGATACATCAGACATAAAGCCTGTTACAGCTGTTAAACTATTACATGGTTGAAATCAGTGAGACAAGAATTACATTCAGTGTCTTCAGTAGAAATTACAAAAAAGTTTAGAAATAAGCATTTAATAAGTGTTTATGTGGGCACTTAATGAAGTTGCATTACAAAGCGTAAACATGTGGAAAACACTCAAAATTTCACTGCATTTTCAAATACAATGTTTACATCAGACAAATTAAAAAAAAATCAAAAATACTAAAGAACACAACTCTATTGAGTGGGCAATTCACATACAGAAACACTGATAAAGAGACCTCATTTGTTGAAATATGACACTGAAAGAACAAAAATCAAACAGAACAAATACAAATTTGGTAGAACTTAAGGCAACAAAGTTAAAAATGAGAGCATGTCTTCCTTATTTTGGTNGCAAGAATTACATTCAGTGTATTCAGTAGAAAATACAAAAAAATTTAGAAATAAGCATTTAATAGGTGTTTATGTGGGCACGTAATGAAGCTGCATTACAAAGTGCAAACATGTGGAAAACACTCAAAATTTCACTGCATTTTCAAATACAATGTTTACATCAGACAAATTAAAAAAAATCAAAAATACTAAAGAACACAACTGTATTTCTGCATGAGTGGGCAATTCACATATAGAAACACTGATAAAGAGACCTCATTTGTTGAAATATGACACTGAAAGAACAAAAATCAAACAGAACAAATATAAATTTGGTAGAACTTAAGGCAACAAAGTTAAAAATGAGAGCATGTCTTCCTTATTTTGGTAAGCACTGAACTCACACTGAAGAAGTTTCTGAAACACCTACCTGGGTTTGCAGTGCACTGCTGGCTCCAAGCAATGTCTCTATGACAGGTGGGGGACAGTGTGTCAGAGCAAAAGCCATGAGTTCCTCTCGCATCCCCAAATCATGGTAGCCTTCTGACTGCCCAAGCTGACTGCATACATCCCAGCTCTTTGAATAACCTATGAAGAAGAAGAAGGAAACATGTTTCTGAGGTTGGTAAGCTTCACAGTTATAATTCTTATTGAATGAGACAGTGGAGGGCATGTGGCATTTCTCCTGGACAGTTAACATTCCCTAAGAAAGGACTGAAAGGCTTCACAAAATGGAGACACAAATTTATAAGAGGATTGATTATATTAAATTATAGTTAGCAATATAGTAGGCATCTGCAAACCTATATATAGCAATACGAAAATCAGAATATACTTCACAGCATGGTATTAAATACTTTAATGGATTGGCTGCAAAAACCAAACCTAAAAGTAGAACACATCACTTACAATAATTAAAAGAACCTCAATTCATCTCAGTTTCCCCTTTCAATCTCATGGCAGAAAAAGAAATGTGGACATCTCCTCACTGTAGGGGGGTTGAACTCCAGGGGCTGAGGGTCCCTTCCAACTCTATGATTCTACAATTCTGTGATTCAGATCGAAAACTAAGTACAAGACTCTACCTAGCTGTCTAAGAGCAATCTTATTTCTTATCATTCTCACAAACCATCAAATGGGGTAGTAACTGCAGAGAAAGATATTACATTATGTCAACATAGTGTAAACTGAATACAATCTTAAGAAAGACACTGAACTGTTTCCCTAAAGAATTATAGAAGGAATTGTGAAAGTAGGCATAATGAATGAGTATGGATCAACATACATGTTTAATACTGATAGTGTTAAAAAAAAATCATTCATTATCAGAAACATAACATGGCCAATGGGGTTTTAAAATCACTACAAATTGGAACTTCTTGTTCCCTTGTAAGAATGCAAAGGAAATGGAATCCCTACTTGGGTTCTGAGCTTCTGAAATCAAAAAACAAGGATTATCCAAATGACAATGTTGAAATCCAGATGAGGAATCACAATGAACTAAACTGATTTAGAAAAAGACCAACACTGCTCCAGAAGTGACTGTAGTTTAAGTATTTTGTAGTTCTATAACTACATGGAGATTCTCTTCAATGATAAAAACTGCCATATTTCAAATCACCTGCCTTTCACATTTGACATGGTGATGGCAGTTACAGAATCATAGAATAGTTCAGGTTGGAAGGGACCTTAAATATCACCAAGTTCCAACCCCCTACCACAGGCAGGGACACCTCCCACTACATCAGGCTGCTCAGTGCCTTGTCCAGCCTGGTCTTAAACACCTCCAGAGAGGGGGCATCCACAATCTCTCTGGGCAACCTGTTCCAGTGCTCCACCACCCTCACCCTAAAGAATTTCTTTCTTATGTCTAGCAAGAATCTAGCCCCTTCCAATTTACATCCGTTATTTTCAGTCCTCCCTTCAGATATCTTATTAAAAAGTCCTACCCCTGCCTTTCTGTAGCCCCCTGCAGGTATTAATAATCTACTCTGAGCTCCCCCCTGAGCCTTCTCTTCTTTAAAGCTGAACAACCCCAACTCCTTCAACCTGTCTTCATAAGGCAGTTGCTCCAGCCCTTTGCACAAAGAAGAGTAACTGATTTAAATCGAGAGAGAGAGTCAGCACACAACTTTCCACTACCATTGCCACACACCACCCCCATTTCACTTCACCTGTGGCCATGAGCTCTTGGCAATGCATACTGGCTGCTTTGTAGTCCTGGAAACTGAGAGCTTGCTCCGCTAGAAGTATTAAAACTTGACCTTTTCTCTCCATCTGATCATCTCCTGTAAGAAAAATCCAGTATTTTTATTAGTTGCTTGAAATTAATGATTAGCTTTATCTGTTCAGAAAACTCTTTGTCATAAGGTGAAAAGCCCGTCTTGAAATGAAAGCAGAAAAAGATTATTTCTTTTGTCTGAAGAAAAAATTTAAAAATTTTAAATACTTAAAAAAAAAATACTGGTATCATCATTGGCTAAAGAAACAGCACACCATGTTGTTTTTGGGTTAAAAAAAAAGTTACGAAAATTGTATTTATGACATGGCCACAGCAGAAATCAAAACCGGTATTTCAGCTAAGTGACAAATAGATCAAAACTCTGACATTTAAAAAAAACAAAAAAACTTCTGTGAATTTTAATTGAAGAATTCTTAAAGCACATGTTTAAAATCTCACTTCACAGAGCTGAGGTGTGGAAGACACAGATATTTAGAAGTCCTCCCAGCCCCATAAATTAAGAGGAGAATTCAAACTATATTGAAAATATTTCTAAGCACCATACACGCATCGTGGTCACCAGCTCTTCTGGACAATGTCTCTCCCCACAGTTACAAGTCAAAACTAATACTTCAAATACTACTGATGTCATGAATCATAGAATAGTTTGGGTTGGAAAGGACCTTAAAGATCATCAAGTTCCAACCCCCCTGCCATAGGCAGGGGCACCTCCCACTACATCAGGCTGCTCAGTGCCATGTCCAGCCTGGCCTTGAATACCTCCAGAGAGGGGGCATCCACAACCTCTCTGGGCAAGCTGTTTCAGTGTTTCACTACCCTCACTGTAAAGAATTTCTTTCTTATATCAAGCCTGAATCTACCCCCTTCCAGTTGACATCCATTATTATTATGAAAGTTATTTACTGACACCAGCTTGTCCAAAATCTGCACACTATATGAGAAGGTGAAAAAACACATGCAGGAAAAAATAACCTCATACTAGTCATTTTAATTCAGGAAAGAAGGGCATCCAGGGGCTAATAAAAATTAGTAGATTTTTTTTTCAGTACAAGCTCTTTCCTCATGTTTCTCTTCTATTATCAAACGTGATTTTATGCAGTCCCTGCTGTTCCAGTCACTTGAAAAGGGCACTGATTTATGAAACTGCATTATTAGAACTTATGAAATGCAAATAGTTCAGAAGGTTAAACAGACCCACTTACAGAAACCATCTGAGGAGGACATGTTTTTAAATTGCAAAATGGTTATTTTTAACTCCACTCCACAGGTCCATCAATGCAAGCAAAGAAAGCTCCTCTATAAAGCATCCTCAAAAGAGAAGATGTAGCACTTACTGCTAGAATGACATTCAGGAAAGTGAAGGTACCCTAATTATTGCACTCAATCAAGATTTCCCTAATCCCAGCACATCATAACTAACTCAGCTGGGAGAACAGGTTGGCTTCCCATCATTTCATCTTTTGGTCTCTTGTTTTCTGTAGTGTCAATAAAAAATATTGCAAATTAATCACATTTAAGGCTCTTCTGTTGCAAGGAGTTTGCCCTCTGGAACCTGGGAACTTCTCATTCAGGGAAAAGCAATTACAGATGACAGAGGTGCTTCCATCTACATGAGTTAAATGTGAGCTGTCATTCCTATAAGCAAGAGATCTGTTCTTGCTACTCTCCTTCCAGTGCCCTGACAAGCTTTACTAACTTAGAAATTTGACTGAGTAGCAGACTCAAATAAAAATAAATAAACCATTGTAGTTCAGATTTCCACTAGACAAAAAGCACTACTACTATATTACAACTTGGAGGGAAGAGAGAAGGAATACTCTAAGCATGGAATGGTTTTCTTCCTAACAGGGCTTGAGTAGTCCTCTGGTGGTAAGTCCTCCACCCTCAATATTTTAGCAAATTAGTTTCCATGCAGCAAAAAACAGCTCCAGCTCCCTGGGTAGGCGCAGATTTTCAGGCTGTCATCCTCAGAACATTCACCCTCCCTCACTTCACCCAGCTCTGAAATTAAGATAACACTCGTGCTTACTCTACAGAGGGGTAGTGATGTGATACTTAACTACACCTTAGTGTCATTAATCAAGTATTTTAAAGTAATTAAGAAGCTGGCTGATATATCATTACCTAAGCAGTATTTCAGCTTCATTAAGTATGAACCTAAATTCTATTACTCAGTCTCAGTGCTGCTCTCTGAACAAATCATATTCAGACAACACAGACCCAAAAGTTCTGTGAGGACGACCTGCACATTCTGACCTCTGGTGCAGACACATTCTTCTAAAACTGAAATTGAAATACACATGCTCATAGCATCTAATAGGCAATATGTTATATATAACATGGCATACACTATAGATTCTATGCATACACAGGTGTAAACTTAATATAGATATGGATAGATACCCTGGATTGCATCAAGAGGAGATGTAGTTTGTTCACTACAGACTACCTTTTCCCCTTTCTGCTTTAGTAATACTCCCATTCAAGTGAAATTACTTTATTTAACAGAGACAGTAAGTTTTATTTATATTATCAGTAACAATTAACTGTAAGAAAGAATATTAACAGCTACAACTCCTCCAATCTCAAACATGTTTTTAGTCAAAACTCAGAACAGACAGGGTTGATTTTATTTAAGGTATTAGTAGAACAATAGAGCAGCTCACAATATCAGCTGCTTCACAGAAAAAATATTGCATTCATGTAAAATATTTAATTCCTCCCCAATGGCTGCTACACTAGATGGCATTCTATTGATATCCCTGAACAAACATTTTAACGATCAGCCCAAATGTCCTAAATAATAACACAAATACATGTTGAATAGCAATTCAGTGCAACTTACCTGCAACCCTTAGCAAATTGGCAAGTTGCAGGAGCTTGGCAGACTGCTTGTAGTTTGTTGGCATCTGAGCAAGACAGTCCTTGACCAGATTAAGTCGATCCGAACATAACCGCACTGTTGAGAGAAGGCATTGTGAGACAGCTGAAGGTGTTAGAGACAGTACAAATGAATCCTTCTGCTGTATTTCTAGGTAAAAAAGGAGACATACAAGAATGTAAAAACAAGATGTAAGCCAAGTTAGTTATTTGCATGTAGATGGGGGTCCAGAATGCAAGGACTAGGAGGTATGGATGCAGATTGGAAGAGGGGAGATTCAGGCTGGAGAAGAAGAAAGAGGTTCTTTACTGTGAAGGTGGTGAGACACTAGAGGAGGTTGCCCAAAGAGGTTGTGGATGCCCCCTCAGTCCTTGGAAGTGTTTGGGGCCAGGCTGGATGAGGCATTGGGCAGCCTGGTGTTGCAAGGTGTCCCTGCCCATGGCAGGGGGGTGGGAACTAGATTCTATAATTACATCCATGAACAGAAATTTAAAATAACAGTGCAATATAACCTGCCCAAACCACTAGCAAGTCAGGCTGGGAAGGGGGGGAAGAAGAGGTAGATGGGTCTGAAAGAAAACCCATTTACACTTCAGGTTTTCAGACATTGTTATTTTAAATGCATATGACTAACAATGTGACTTTTCTGCAATGTTTTTTAAAAGTATCCTTTTAGTCAGAAAATCAGCTAAAACAGACATTAATTCATAACTAATATTTTGTGCAACATTGCATTGAAGGACATTGAGCTTTTGGAGCAGGTCCAGAGGAGGGCCNCCTGATGTAGTGGGAGGTGTGCTGCCTGTGGCAGGGGGGTTGGAGCTCCATGATCTTTAAGGTCCCTTCCAACCCAAACTATTCTATGATTCTATGATTTTGTTTTAGGATGGACATGATACATCAAGAAGAGCAAAAAAAAGGTATAGGCAAAATTTTCAAACTGTTTCAACTTCTATAAATATTTCCTGAGCAAGTGCAAAAATAGCCTGCAAATTACCTGGTTGTATTTACTATATCCTGAGAAACTTTTAATTAGTAATGCATTTCAAAAAACATTTTACCAAGAATTAAACCAAAATCTTAGTTGTATCATCTAGTATCATGATCCACTTTGAGTGCTGCTTTTTAGATAGTTAACAAGTGGCTAATTTCAGGCTGCTGCTTTAGAAAGGTAACATTTTCTCAGCATGAAAGTTCTCAGAACAAAGAGGAACAGCAAGGGAATCCTCCACTTAACACTCAGCAAGACATTAACATCTCAGTGGGGCTTAAACTCTTTATTAGCATATTTGCCTTAAAAAACATGATATTAGGATTTCTAACAAGAGCAAAGAAGCACCTGCATAATGAAAACTCTCAATAAGTCCTAGATCAGAATAAAACAAATTAAGAATAGAGAAGTGTGAGAAGGCTATACCTTTAATTTTTAATATTCTATCACATAAATGTATTTGTACATAGCTGTGCAATAGTTTTGTTCAAAGACTGTATGCAAGATCTTTTGAAATATCTGACATAATCGAAAGCAATATGAAATACCACCATAGCTTAAATACTTAAAATAAATATAAACTTTTCTTCACCTTTTATGTTAATAAGTTATTTCCAAATCAGGCTTTATTAAAATTTATCATAATATTAGTTCCACAACCTTAACTGCTGACTTTGGTAAAAAAAAAAAAAAAAATAG
>VZTY01011558.1:37389-61947 GCA_013400935.1 Turnix velox
TAATTAAACATAATGTTTAAGTAAAACACTTCCCTTTTTTTTTTTTTTTTAGGAGATACCTTGACATTCACACTGAAAAGGATGAAGAAAATAAATGCTTATTATCTACAGATTGATTAAATGGACTAAAAAGTAATTCTCTACAATTCAGCTGGGCAAGATCTGAAAACTATATCTCAGAGATGGGAAGAATCTTGAATATAATGTATGGAGCACCAGCTCACCTCAAATAAATATCTAAAAAATGAAAAAAACAAAAGAAAAAAGGACACTAAAAACAATAGCCACTAAAAACATTCACTCCATTTTTCACAGAGCCACAAGTCCCAATATTTCTGTGCACAGTGCCAGAAGTAAAAATCTACTATCAGCACTGGTTTCACTGGTACTCAGTGCTCTTCTTAGCCTGCTCTTTTAGCATTTTCAGTACCAGTGCTCAAGCAGTTTCACAGAGTTGCCCACATACCATAAATTCAAGCCTCACTGAATGTCAGGTAGATGAGCTCTCTTGAATTTCTTCCATTTGAAGTAGATTCATTAGTTCAGCACTAATAGTTCAGCAATAAAACATACTGCAGTGTCATCTTCTCCATTTATCTTTTTGCCAATTTCTAACAACTTCCCCTACTGTTCGAGTCAGAGTTCCAAAATAAATCTGAAATTTAAACGAGTTGTCAAAAGAAACATTATGTAAAAGTTCACCTCCACTGTCACTGTACTAGTGGAGACATGAAAATTGCCTGTACATGAAATGCTTCTCTGCAATCCATAGTTTTAAGGGTCAGCACATCACAAAGCCTGATAGAAATCTACAGCCTTCTGCCTAGGACATTCACCTTGAAAGAAGAGAAGTGGGCTTTATCTTCTGATCCCAGATGTACACAAGCAAATGCAGACTATTTTCCAAATAAAAGATGAGCTCTAACTCCTTCTGATGAAATTATCAGGAGCTTTATATACACAGTACTCTGATTATTACAAATTCCTGCTAAAAGCAAGTTCCAAAACACAGATTCCATATACAAATATCCTTCTTATCTCAAACTGAAAATGTATTTTCTTTGCTAAGTGTGTAAACACCCCTGTGGCAGGGAACAGAACCTTTAGTTTATTCATGCAACACTCACACAACAGCAAATTATTTGTCAGGCATATTTATGCATGAGATGCAAGCAATCACATAAAGAATTAAAATATGCAGTACCTTGTAAAGGTAGTATTTTCACTCCAAATTCTTCAAGATAGCCAAGAGCACGAATGAGATCTAGTTCCTCCTGAATAGCACTTGGACAGTCTACAATAAGCTGCAGGCAGCACCTAAGGAGGAAGGAAACTTTTATCAAGATTGTTGGAAAAAGTGGAAGTTGCATTCGTGAAAAAAGCTCACCTGTGAGCAATAAATAAAAAAAAATACATAAAACCCACCAAAATCCACCAACATACTATGTTTAAGAAACGTCAAAATATTCACTAATCCTGTAAAACTGGCTAAACATTTTAACCACACTCTATACTTGGGTTGCACTAATTTTCACATGGCTGTGATATGAGTATCTCCTAAATTTAAACTTGCACTGAATATAAAGAAACACACTAAAAATGTGTTTTAAAATGTACTCATTTAAGGAAGTCTTTTCGTATCACTATTTCAATGTAATGTTGCAACATGCTAGAAGAATAAAGTCCATTAAAAATCAGTTGGAAAATAAATGTTAGAGCCATTCTCACACACTCAGTTTACACAATAACCTTCTTCATGTGAAAACTCAATAAGCATCTTCAAATGAAAACAAAGCTGATTAAAAAATATTTATGAACCATTATGTATCAAGAGGAATATATATTTAAAGGGAAGAAAAATAATCTTTTTGTAATTAGAAGGTAAGTAGTACTTCATAAAGACTGCTTTCTTTACAGTTGAGATACGTATGGGGTATGGTGTATTGTTTAGATATGGGATTTTGCTTTGGTTTTGTTATTTGGTTGGTTGGTTTTTTAATAGGTGACTTAAAGATAACTCATTTGGATTACAATATAACACTGTTAGCAAAACAGCAAATTCTTCAACTTCAAATAATAGGGAAAAGGTGGAAAAATATGTCTCTATTTTAAATATTTAATGAAGTCAAGACATCAATTGTATACATAATACCAAATTATATTGCCTAACTGTATCTAAACTCTAAAAGAAAATATTTCTGTATCTACATACAAGACATAACTCATGCTGCAACCTCCAGCTTCTATGCCTGTATTCCTTCCTGGATAAAGGAAGGCCTACTTCTTAATGCAACAAACAGATCCATGTATGAAAAAAAAATTATGGATCAACAAAATTCTATTTTCTATCATGATAACAGCTTGGCCCCACAATTGTGATTCCATGGCATAAAGTGGAAAATGTTCAAATGACACCCAAAAAGCTTCTTATCTACAGAGATCTGTATATTCCTTCTTCAAACTGAACTCTGTAACAGATCATTACAACAAACACACAGTACACAAAGCATGGATGGGAAAAAAACCCACAAAAACAGACAAAAAAAGTACAGAAGCCAAAGATACTGTTTTCATTTGCTATGGGCAGAAATAAACCCAGGCAAGATTTGCCCCCACTTACAGATTAAATAAAATTCAAATTTGAGTTGAAAGGGCAATATGTACTTATACATATAATAGATGAAACCATACCTGGCCAAATCCATACAGCTATCAGTCAAACTTGCTGAAGAATTGAAATATTCTCTACCAGCAGCCAAAACCAGTTCAATACTTTTTGTGTAGCTGACTCTGTACTGGGGCTTCCCTTTTGATGAACTTGGGAGATCCACTGACCAAACACTGCAGTGCATCATTTGCCCAGCCAAGTGGATATTGTCTATACTGCTTGAGCATAGAAGACTTTCTGTGAATATCTAAAACAAAGAACAATAATTCAATAATTTGCAACTGCAAGGATGCTTATCTGCATTGTATGGAACCAACTCCTTTGAATAAAAGTATCCTTGAAGTCAAAATAATATATTCAGTCTAAGCAGAACAATGTAACTTCTAACAACGAGAGAATTTCCACAATTGAAGTAAAGCTAAAATTAACTACTAGGTTGTCATTTATACTTCCTGTAAAAAGAAGAAAAAAAGGCTTATTAACTGCCTTTTTACAATATGACTGAGTGATCAGAAATTATTCAGATTATTATTCTGAGGTGTTAATAGGTTGCAAGAATCCAAAAAAGTATTAACTTCAAACCAGCAACATAAAAGAAGAAATCTTGTATTCTGGAACAGACTAATAATATTTAGAACTGAGTATAGAATAATTTTTTTTTTTATTTCAATTAAGATTACTTTCAAAATAAAATTCCCAATACATATTTTGAAAGTAATAAGCATACTAAAACCAACCTGCATCTGCCACAAACCACATACCTTGTTATTAGGTTAAAGTTTCACTTTAAAAAATTCAAAATTACTTAAATTTCTTACAAAATAAGGGAGGGGAGAGGTTGTTTATAAGGGGGGGAGGTGTTGTTTAGGTTTTTTGAGGGTTTGTTTTTGTTTTGGTTTTGTTTTTTGGGATGCTTTTTAACAGTGGACACAATACAGTTTCTGTAATAAACTGCAGGAATCAACTGCAGCAGGCAACCAAGCAACAAGATACACAAAAATGTGTTTAACTTTGTAAGCAACAACATGAAATAAGAATTTGCAGCTTATTTATGACACAATCCAGTAAGAAAATATAAAACTTACCTCATAGCAAGTATCTGAATGTAAGCAAGTGTATACTTTCTGCTGCATGTCTAACATATCCTGGAGCAGTTCCTTCCAGTGCATCTCACTGACTGGTGGTTGCCTAAAAACATTTTTGATCATTAAGCATTCTCTTTTTTCAACAAACTTGAAGAAAAGCAACAGATAACATCATTACAAAAAATCTGAGTTCCCAAATGCTATTTCCATGGATAATTGGACTTTCAACCAAAAAGTAATTTGTAGACATAATGCTTTTAATTCTAAGTAGCATTAAAACAGCATTTACAGGATAAAATTATTTGAAGACAGCAATGCAGTATCCAAAGGATTTTTTTCTGTTCGTTTTCTGTGGGATGAGCCAGGCATTTAGCCAATCTCTACCAAGATCTCCCCAGTAGGTTCTGGTAACTTCCAACAGTACATCAGAAAGTTGGAAGTGCCATCTTCCTGCTGATCCAAGAACAGCTGAGTGAAAACAAGTCTGTAACAGCAGCTGAGAATCGTTAAAATGCTGTTCATTTTAGGCTACCTCAAAGGACTAATCAATTCCAAGCAATCACAGGCAAACAGAGCTGCAAGTTTGCTTTGTTTCTTAAATTAGAAAGGCATTCAGATTCTTGACTCTCTGGATCCATGAATCTCTACTACCCAAACAACTTCCTATATGACTTCATGAACTCTATCAAGACTTTTCCTAATAAAAAACACCATGGAGGTTTTTTGACATTACCTTGAGCTTTCAATTAAAAAGGTTTGAAACTAAACAAGCTAGTCCAGCTATTAGTGATTTCCTCATGTGGCATTAGCTTTCATTTTGTAATGGTCTCTATGGAAAGAGAAAATCAACAATTTTTTTCCTACAGAAGCATCCACTTCACCTTCCTAAAGAAAGGCTCTTAGAAGTCAGAATGCTTTCAGTGTGTTCAAGCTATCCAGCCACCACTGATAAACTGTTGTGCAACATTTAGTGCTACTTAAAAGAATAAAAAACAACCCACAGTGATGGCTGTTTTCACCAGGGTTCAATCTTCTTATCTGCTTATTCCAAGAGACACTCAATAACACCTCTACATTTGGAAGGGTAGTTAAATGACATTTTTCTTGAACTGGATGACTGAAAAAATGTACTACAAATATAAGAATCAATATATAAAAATCAATAAATATTACAAGAGCTCCTAAGAAAACACATCCAGAAAAAGTGTCATTTCACAATTACTGTACTCTCATTACAATTAATAGGTTCCCAGAGAGGTTGTGGATGCCCCCTCTCTGGAGGTGTTCAAGGCCAGCCTGGACAAGGCACTGAGCAACCTGGTCTAGTGAGAGGTGTCCCTGCCTATGGGGACACCCCCCTGCCAGGGGTTGGAACTCGATCTTGAAGGTCCCTTCCAACCCAAACCATTCTATGATTCTATGAAACAGGTCATAAAGGACCTAATTTACAATATGTTAACTTTTACTGTCCATCATCTTGCAGTATTTTAGTCACTATGTCTTTTACATTTGTTTACTTGAACATAACATATTGAAACAGTTTTCTTAATAACACTAATCACATTAAATAACATGTGTGTTTTATGTAAATTAGGTTCAGTTTGAACACTACAGTTCCCCACTGCAAAAAAACAGGCAGGCATGCTCTTACTGTCCTTTCCCTCTTATCTCACACCCCCTTTGGAATACTCACTTTCGACCTGTGTGCCTCGTCAGCCTAATCATCAGCTTCTTTGCCTCCTCTGCATTGTACTTTGTTTCTTTTACAAAGGAAACAGGTTTCTGAAGTCCATGTTTCTCCAACAGCTCTGACACACTGTAAACAAAAAGTCAACAATTCAATTCTACACAGTTGGACAACTACCTCTACTGCTGCAGCTTAAAGACAACTCAGAAAATGAACTACAAACATAAACGAGCTTCATGAAATCTGAAAAAGTATGGATTAATCAGAGAACTAGCACATATTAAGAAAAAAATCTGGTGAGGCCCCATCTGGAGTATTGTGTCCAGTTCTGGAGTCCTCAACACAAGAAGGACATATAGGTGTTGGAGCAGGTCCAGAGGAGGCCACCAAGACAATCAAAGGGCTGGAGCAACTGCCTTATGAAGACAGGCTGAAGGAGTTGGGGCTGTTCAGCTTGGTGAAGACTCGGGGGACCTCATAGGAGCTTCTCAATACCTGAAGGGGGCTACAAAAAGGCAGGGGTAGGACTTTATAATAAGATATGTGATAGAAGGACTAGAAATAATGGATGTAAATTGCAAGGGGGTAGATTCAGGCTAGATATAAGAAAGGAATTCTTTACAGTGAGGGTAGTGAAACACTGGAAGAGGTTGCCCAGAGAGGTTGTGGATGCCCCATCTCTGGAGGTGTTTAAGGCCAGGCTGGACAAGGCACTGAGCAGCCTGATGTAGAGGGAGGTGTCCCTGCCTTTGGCAGGGGGGTTGGAACTTGATCTTTAGGGTCCCTTCCAACCCAAACTACTCTATGATTCTATGTGTATCACCAATACCCTGATGGTATATCTTCACAGGTTTAATTTTGAAATACTCAAAGCATTAGAATATCAAGATCAAAACAAATTCCCCAGATACTTCAGAACCCACCTTCTCTCTCCCTCAAAAAATTTAAATAGCTATACCATTCAAAATTTCAACATTTTGTACACAAATGTAGATTATCTTGTCAACACCACTAAGCTACATGAATATTCCTCTTTTCTTGCCACAAAGAAAATCTCAGCTATACTTAGTGACCTCTGTAAGAATGCATTACTGATTAGCAAAACTAAATACCTAAGAATTTGTTCCAGTTCATCTACTTGATCATGAAGACTGTTGGTTTTCTCTGTTTCCGTCCTGCAAAGATATCATACAATTAATATTTATATATATATATATATAATTTCTTCTTGTAATTTCTTCCCGTAATTCCCTGAATTACATAGATACAAAGATAAGCTGTTGAAAACGTTACTTGAGGAGAAATTGAATATATGTTTGCTTGAAGAGATTAAAATTGTTGATTCCTTGCTGAAAGGTCGTTCAGCCACCAACAACACAGCTTTTCCAACTTCCTTACACTCTTCTCTGTCTCTATCTATTTCTCCAAGTAAAAGATACCAGGAGAATATTCTACTTGTCCTCCTCATGCTTTCACTTTGAGAATCAGTTGTCCTTCATAAAGGTTTTAGATACAGAGACCAGTAACTAAGGCACTAGCACTTTGTCTGAACTCATCAGAGATTGAAACTTTAAGAAACTAACCCAGAAGCCTTAGTCTACAGTGCTACTTCATATTTTAATTCATATTTTATGGCATTATTTGGCAAAGTGCATAATACAGCACAAGCAAATTAATGAGCCTGGCAGCTCAGATAGAAACTGAATATTCCAACATTATCTACTCTTTAGTGGCTCGTTCACTGTTTCTAAAGCATTCATCCAAAACTAGAATTAACATACCTAAAATATTTACAAATAGCTAGCTGAAAATGCTTACCCATATCCTCTTTGTGGAAGGCATTCCAAAATATCATAACAAAGAGCAAGCTGGTTATCTTGTTCACAGCTATAAATACATTCCAATGCCATCATCATAAGCTGGTCTTGGTCAGGGATGATTTTTTGCTGACACTAATGAGAAAATCAAGCAGATTATTTTTCATTTTCTGTTTCTAATTCAACATTTCATTTTCTTCTGAATAAAAAAGATGTGTACTCCAAGTAAATGAATTATCTTCAGTAGTAATAGGAAGGTAACAACTTAGTAACAACCTGAAACACAACTCAGCTAGTTTCTTCACTGCAGACACAGGGATGAAGCATCCTATTTTAGCTCCTTTTTGAATTTGAAAGGTGGAGAGGGTGTAGGGCAGTGGAAGGCAACTGCTGCAAAAATTTGTCAGATTTACTTAATATTTACAACAGCATCAACACATACAAAATAGCTGTGGTTCTACTTCACTGCTTAGAATATACTCTAGTATGAAAATATGTAAATATCTGTCCCAGAGTAACTACTTAAATTGTAGAAGCATCATAAAATATTCACATGGAACATAACTTCAACCCCCATGCATTGAACTCTCAGCTTGGGGTGGAGGGATGGTGGGTGAGATAGAGTGAAATAACTTGAACTCTACTGCTAGTAAATTTCTCAGAAAAAAAATCCTAGTGAGATCAAACTCTCTTATATTCCCTTTCTAAGAAACAACTATGCCAAGAACATGTTTTCAACAGGTCACCAGAAAAATCACTTCAAATAAGAATCTTTACAAAGATTTTTGCTTTCATTAGTCAAGATCATAATTACATTAGTTTAACAAACTCAACAAGGACAGTTTAGTAGCATAATGACTTATGCTGTGATACTCTTTAAAATAATGTTTTCTCCAACACAAAAAAACCCTGGGTTCAAGAAGTGAAAGATGAAAGGAATTATCTGGTTTAGAAGATGAACTAACCCTATTATTAATTCCCCCTCTTCAGGGATCAGAATTTCCAAAGCAACAAGTAAAATCATTGGGGCTCTATACTTACAGCAGGTTTTGAATTTTGAAATATCTTCAGAGGCAGAGCCAGGTCCTCCTTTGCTAATGTTACCAAATACTCTTTAAAAAGTGAAGCTGCAAGACCAGGGGACTGATTTTCACAGCGGTGGAGAAAAGGGATCATCCACTGATAAACATTCTTCACATATTTTTCATCAGAGGACTGGAAAGCACAAGGAGATGCAGAGAGGAATGAAGAACAAGTTCAGCTTCATTGTCCAAAATAAACAGAGCATATTTTGATCAATATAACTGGAACAGTATCTTCATCTATCACAACAGCTGAAGCCTGGTATTCACCACTGCTGCACAGATCACTACATCATGAAGCACTGAAACAATCCATCAACTTTCTGCTACCCAATGGGTTGGGGAAACCAAGCAGAACAGAAGCAAGTCCCATTACATTAGGAAAGCTCAGCTGTCTTCCTCCCACAATTTCAGAAAGAGCAAATATTGGCTTGCATTTATTTCAGAGTAGTACTGCACTCAGTATGCAAGGCAGAAAAAGAAATGACAAGGGCCTGCATAAATCCTAGCAAAATTTTGAAAGTTCTGATGCACTTCAACTGTGTGAGTACTCTCCTCTGGTGCTCACATATTCTTTGCTATAATTTGAGAGCCCTGTTCAATCTCTAGGTATGCATCAACTTTTCCAAAAGGTCTTTTTCTACTCTGAAATGCCACAGCCAGGCTAAACACAGAGCAGATGAAAAAATATATAGAATCATAGAATAGTTCAGATTGGAAGGGACCTTAAAGATCATCGAGTTCCAACCCCCCTGCCACAGGCAGGGACACCTCCCACTACATCAGGCTGCTCAGTGCCCTGTCCAGCCTGGTCTTGAACACCTCCAGAGAGGGGGCATCCACAACCTCCCTGGGCAACCTGTTCCAGTATTTCACCACCCTCACTGTAAAGAATTTCTTTCTTATGTCTAGTCTAAATCTATCCCCCTCTAATTTATATCCATTGTTTCTAGTCCTCCCATCCGATATTATGTTAAAAATTCCTTCCCCTGCCTTTCTGTAGGACCCCCTCAGGTACTGAGAAGTTACTCTGAGGTCCCCTCTGAGCCTTCTCTTCTCCAGGCTGAACAACCCCAACTCCTTCAGCCTGTCTTCATAGGGCAGTTGCTCCAGCCCTTTGACCATCTTGGTGGCCTCCTCTGGACCTGCTCCAACAGCTCAATCATAGAATCATAGAATCATAGAATAGTTTGGGTTGGAAGGGACCTTAAAGATCATCGAGTTCCAACCCCCCTGCCATAGGCAGGGACACCTCCCACTACATCAGGCTGCTCAGTGCCTTGTCCAGCCTGGCCTTAAACACCTCCAGAGAGGGGGCATCCACAACCTCTCTGGGCAACCTCTTCCAGTGTTTCACTACCCTCACTGTAAAGAATTTCTTTCTTATATCTAGCCTGAATCTACCCTCTTCCAATTTACATCCATTATTTCTAGTCCTCCCATCATATACCTTATTAAAAAGTCCTTCAGGTATTGATAAGCTGTTCTGAGGTCCTCCCTGAGCCTTCTCTTCATCAAGCTATACATATGTTGTACATACATATACATACATATACATATGTTGTACAAACAAATATTAAGAGTTTTTTGCTATATTTAAAGACACTAAAAAACATACAAGAAAAACATTCAGTGCTTTTCTATCTGCAGCATCACCTGAGCTGAAGATTTTATAGAAAAGATCACTGAAAAACAAATTTAAAGGTTTTCTAAGATTGGAGTCATTCACATTTAGCCCAGTTCTTACGACAAGGAAATAGGCCAGTTTCTATATCACTTCAGCTTTTGTAAGAAACAAATAAACTAAGAAAAAAAACACAATCAAAAAGAAACTGCAGCAGTGCTGAATTCCTGCTGAATTAAAAATGGAGGTTCATTCAGAAAAGTGTCAGCCACTAACTGCCTTTTTATATACATAGGATGCAAAGTAAATTGCTGGAAATTGAGGTATATCTAGTAATTCGTAAATTAAAATAATTTCATTTATAAATTATTTAATTATTTAAATACTTACATTTTTCATCAACAGCCTTAGCTTTTCAATGTCTTTCATGTCTTCAAGTTCCTTTAAAGTTAAGGTTCGGTCACCATCAGTCTCATAAACTATTGTCTCAAGAGTGATGAGATTGTCACAAAGCACCTGTAGGCCAGGAATATTCTTCTCCATGCCAAGACGAACAAGGGACAGTGCACAGTCCACCTGAAAGATAATTTTTAAAATATGCTGTACAACTGTAGATCACAAAACAAGTCTGAGTCCAATCTGCATCCTGTTTGCTTGCCTGTTTTCTTTCACTGTTACTTTTGCTTAACAGGCAAGCCTAAATTCCTAGAACTTTCTGCAGCCTATGTATTCAACAGATTGGTCCACTCATCTTCATAAAGACCAAATAAAAGTGACTAGGAGAATACTATTTCTTACTCCTGCTGGAGATCACACAGCTCATCTCACTGCATGGATTGCTTCAAACTAAGATAATTGCCTAACTGACTAAAGTTAGGCAAACTTCTGCATGTAAAATGAATTTTCTAGCAGAATATGAATTAATTATTTTAATTGTTGCTTTTTGTTTCATAGAAGATAATGAGTCTTTTTCCCTGCTGACTGAAAATATTTATGTATGAAAGGTTCTGTTTCAGTATCAAAGTATTGGCAGTACATATTCAGTGAGGCAGATATAAGCCTGCAAGAGCAGAATGCAATTTCATTTATATGTTAGTAATTTAATTGAACTTTGAAAGTTATATTACTTCCATAACTACTCTTGGGCTGCTACTATCACAGAAAACTATGATTAAAGAGCCTTGGAGGACTGCAGACTTGAAGAATAAAAAAAAAAAAACTTGTCCATCAGAACTAATACTCATACTTTCAGGCAATTCTATTTTCCTGTAACTAAATTGGCTTGAGAAGAAATAAAATACCAGACCACATCAGTGATAAGCTCTATTCTTACTTGCAGCACTTATCTCTATGGCACAGAGCTTCAAATATTTTTTAAAATACAGAGTAAATAAAGCAAAAATAAGCTTTATATAACAGACATACAAACGTGGCAGGAAGAAAACATGACAGTGCTATATACTGATGTATTAGTGACATGTGACTGCCACAAACTACTATGTGACAGATAATAAAGCATGGTTCCCAATACCCTGTGCACAATATTTCCTATTTTAGATAAGAACATGAAACATAATGTGAAATTTTGTGAAAAACATTTACAAGTGCTGCTGCCTGCTATGGTAAACCAAGTAAAAGGGAATCTATTGGCTTCATATTCATTCCTGTGGATCAGTTACTTGGCTGAATAAGCTATAAGCAAACACTGCAGAAGAAAAAAAAGAAATATTTCAAAAGCCACAGTGGAAACTGAGGCAGGGTGCATATTACTAAGAGAAAAGACCATCATCAATAGGCATTAAGACAGGATTTTGTTGAAAGCTGATCAGCACAAGTCATCCCCCACAATTTCCCAATTTCCCAGCACTATTCTCACCTGCATTGCATATTTTTCAATTTCCTGTGCTCTGCTCAAATACCAATCTGTAACCAGATCTACTGAAAGGTCAGTAGTCCTGTACTTCAGTAACTCGGGTTGTGTTTCATAAAGAAATTCACCTTCATCTTGTAAAGTTGGCTCAACGATCATCCTTGGGGAAAAAATAAAAAGGTAATTACATGTTTAAATATACATTTGCTTGTATTCTTTTTCACAGCAGTCTTCTTCCCAAAGCTTCTAGTTATTCTGAAAGAAAATTATACAATCAACCTACCACTATATCAATAATTTTATGAGTCAAATGCCAATCACTGCATCAGCAAAGCAACAGGTTACAAACATGTGACAAAACAGGAAAGAAGGAATCCTCTCTGCTAGAGATAGCCCAGCCTCTGCTTTCCATCTGTTCCTCGCCCAATGAAAAGCACTTTGAAATCCAGAAATGCTGCTGTGGTAATGTTATAGCTGACAACATCCTTCTTCCCTTCACATAGGGTAGAAAAAAATACATGTATCAGGATTTCCAGCAATAAGTTCCTCCTCAGCTCACATACACTTGTGGAACTTACTCATCCCATAGTCACACTGAACATTATGCAATCTCGCCCAGTCAGCCTCACTAAGAAAGCTGAAAACACAATTTAAAATGTACAAAAATATGAAGCGATTCTTATTGGGTATATAAAAATTAGTAGATAAATTCTTTATCTGAAAGTTATGTAAAAACAAAAAAAAAAAACCAAGTCTTTGATTTCTCTATATACTTACCTGCATTCTGATTTTTCACACCAGTCCTCCTCACGATGTTTCAGCTCATTCCAAGGCAGAATTTTCAACATCTTCTGCTTATAACTGGTATAAAAGAAAAGGGAAGCTTGGTGTGATCTTTTATCTTTTTTATAATTTGTGATAGTGATAGTTTGGGACATGTAAATATTTCACTGAAGTATCTCATTCAATTACAATATCAATTCTTTAATATTCATCAGTTCCAACAGAGCTTTAAAACTATAATTTTGCCTGTATAACATTATCAGCACAAATACATAATCTATACCATTTAAGATTCACTAAAATTTAAAAAAAATTATGAAATTGACCTTCTTTCTGGAAAAACAGGAAAAAAAAAAAAGGAAAAACTCCATACATGGTTTTAGAATTTTTACTGCCTCATAGTAAGCATTCTGACTTCATCTGCTGTCACTGAAGACTGACATTATTAAAAACCTACACCTTTCACAGCTTAAGAAAATATGAGTAATAATTCTTCAAACATAAGCACAAATCTTTATACTGAAATGAAATACATAATGCCCCAGCTGTACTGACTAAATTTTATGTGTTTTTTTGAGTACATCAAGTAAAATAATAAATATTCAGGTTGAAGAAAAGAAAAAAGACTGTTTAAGATGACCATGAGCTTTTACTAGAATGAGTATTTATGGCTTGCTGTTTTAGCTGCTCAAACAACCAAGAAAACCATCAAGCTATGCAGAACACAAACTGAGGGAGAAGAGAAACTATAAGGGTCCTGTCATTTGTAGAAATAAGACATGTTTCTTGCTCAGTTCACAAAAAAACACTGCTGAGAACTGATAGCTTCATACATCTTCCCAACTCTAAAAAAAAATTCAGAACTCTCCCCTGCCCCCTACATGACTGACTACAACTGTCCTTTCTTTTTCTTCCCATTCTGAAGAGTTTTGAAAAAATCTGTATTTTAAAAAACCAAATACAAGGACCAGAATAAACCAGCCTCTACACTAGCAAAGGATTGGAGATCCCTGTATTTGAGTCCTTTATAAAGGCAATAAATTTTTAAAGTACTATATTTATCTCAATATTAATTACAAGGTTTTTTTCTTAACTATTATGTTACAGCAGAGCAGTTTTTTGTCCTCAAATTCCCATATCAGTAACTCCAGTGACTCATGCAAAAACAGAAAGCAAGAAAACTTCATAAAATAGCTGTGAAAATGGAAGCAAGTCAGCTGAGAAAGATTTCAGGCATTCTACAAACTCAAACACAAATGCCACTGAGACTGGGAAGAAGGAATGCAAATATGAGGACACAGATGCATAGTGGTAGGACTTCCATTTTTCTATCAGGCTTTTATTTACAACCTGTGTGCAGTAAATCCAGCTGAACTGGGGCACATCAGAACCATGGCATATACCCAGTACACAATATAGATGCCTAATTGGGCTGCCAGGTAGCCTGCTGTATGCACTACACACACTGTGCTACCTCTCCCCCCCAAAAAAAACTGATTCATTAGTCTTGTTTTAGAAACTGAAATCCCACAGAGGTCAGAGACACCTGCAGGTTTAAAAATGCACTAAGATGCAGTGGGTTCTGTCCTGAAAGTCGAGGTATGGGGACAGATCACTGGAGTCATTAAGCTTCTTTTAATTGGAAAAGAGGGTTATCTGCTGTGCTACACCATAACTACACAAATATTCATGTGGGGGATTTTTATTCAGATTTTTTTTTCTTCTTGAGCCACTGTTTCCCCCTCTCCATCTTTACCCTTTACTCCTATTTTTTTTTTTTCAAGAGCAGAATAAATATGTTTGGAGCCCAGTAAATTGACAGAATGCAGAGGTATTCAACTCTATTTCTTCCAAAGGAGCTGACTTTCTTGTATTGCTCTTTTCACTCTATTATTTGTGTTCACCTGGTGATTCTTCCCATTCTTTTCTCTGACAAAAGAGGTCCATGCTATTGTAGTTTCTGTATCTACCAACTACATTTATTCAAACCTGCAGATTACTTTTTTCCTCCAAGGGCAGGCTTTCAAAGGAGGAAGGTCTAATGCAGCTTTAAGGTCAGAGTCCAATCCTGTTACCAATAGTAACTCTTATTTCTTTCCTTCAAGAATTTCACAAGCAGGCCTGCCTCCAAGACTCATCTAGCCAAGGATCAGAATTATTTTTTTTCTTGTAAACTTGTGCTATTCACCTCAACATATTTATGTAACAACATTTTTGCTGCCAGATATGCACATTTTTGAGAGATCTGGGTTGGTTTTTTTTTCTAGAAATACGTTGGGAATGGATAAACCTTCACTTTTTTTCTTTTCTAATCACATCTCATTGACTGAAAAAATGTTACAACCACTAGTTCTGCATTTAAAAGCTTGTGCTTGGAATAGTTCTGGCCATAACATAGTTAAGACACCAAGCACTGAGCTATTAAGTGGAAAAAACTATGTGTGAGAGATAATGAACCATAAAATAAGGTAGTCTTTCCATCAAATAGTTTATTAATCACTCAAAAAGCTTGATTAACATTACATTTCTTTTTTAAATTCTCAAACTTTTGCTTCTTAAGAACCTTCAAATGCACTTTTCCCCCTGACACTTGTAAACTTACAAATACTTATATTTTTCACATCTGATTGTAGGTACATTGCAAATTATTTTAGACTTCAAATTCAAATTAGCACTTCCATAGTCCTATTACATACAGGAGCACATGATATATTAATACATAAGGCTGAAGATAGGATCAGCAAGGGAAGTTTTATAAAATTCATTGAATTCAGAAACTCATTTGTCCAAAGTCTGTAACTTCTCAGACAGCAAAGGGGAAAAAAAAAATCAATGCCAGTTTCTATTACTCTGAAATCTTACAGCTTTGAAGCAGTTTTATTATGTTGCAATTACTCTGTAACAGGGGATGGAAAATAAAAAATGGATTCCAGATATGTAGTTTTACAAAGCTATGATATATGTTGCTTTTTTTATGTCAGAAAAATATTCTTTTCCACCATTAGATTTTTAGCAAATTAGTAAATGCAGCTATAGAACTGATTGCATATTTTTAAGTTTCCAATGATTCAACATATGTAGCCAGAGAGATAAGCTCTTCATTTTCCAGGAATACCCATAGGACATGTGACAAATTCATCAAGTCTGGAGTACAGCTGATGCCTAAGACAGTGCTAAAAACACATTTCAGAGAAACTGATCTGCATAAACTAATGGATAAGGTATCACATTTGCTTTTGGCTACCACAGTCAACAATCCTTCAGAATTCCTGCAGTGCACATTGTGCTGATAGGTAAGTGGATGCAACTCTGACATCATGGAAGAAAAGCTATGTTTGATTGCACATAAATAAATCAAGCTGTGTTTTCATTATGTGGCAAAACAATCTAGACTGAGTAAGCCAAACATCACTACAGAAGTGCAGTTTAGAACGTCATGTGGGGTTTTTTTTATTCACCTATAGGATCACAATTGTGAGGGCAATACTTTTTACTAAATTCAAATGAGCTATTTTAGAGACACAGCTGAACTTTAGAATCACAGAATAGTTTGAGTTGGAAGGGACCTTAAAGACCATCGAGTTCCAACCCCCCCGCCATAGGCAGGGAAACCTCCGACTACATCCAGCCTGGCCCTAAACACCTCCAGAGAGGTGTTTAAGCAACCTCTCTGGGCAACATCTTCTAGGTTTCACTACCCTCACCCTAAAGCATTTCTTTCTTATATCTAGCCTGAAGTTTAACTTTGAGTAAGATCAACTTACTGTCACTCTATAGTGAAAATACTCCTCCAGAGCAATATATGGATGAGACAAAAAAATGTTCACAGAAGATAACCCTGTAAAAAGGCAACAAATAAGACCATAGCAGCAATTCACTTTCATAAGTCGACTGGGGAAGCCAACCAACAGTTCAGGACTATGCAGCCAAAAGACACACACTTTAGATGATGATAGGACAAGCCAGCCTTGAACAAGGCAGAAATAAAAAGAAATTCCTGCTAACACTTCGTGGATAAACAGCAGACACACAGTTCTGCTCATGTGCTACTAGACCCTCTGAAACCTCCAGGCTGAACACATCCAGCTCCCTCAGTTTTCAAGCACCAAGCCACCTTGGTGGCCTTCTGCTGAGCTTGCTGCTGTCTACTGCTGTCTTCCCTGTACTGAGGGCCAGGTCAGTAGATGTAGCTGAAATTAATAGCAATCTGACTGCTCAGTCTCTTAGCTGAGCTTGTTTTCATGCAGAACAGGATACTGCTGGCCTTCCCTCCTGGCTCACATCAGCTGGGACCCTCTACATCCTTTCCAATCTCCAGTAATTTCTGTAATGAGTTTCTTCAATTGCAGGGACAGAACTTTGCATCTGTCCTTCTTGAACTTCCCAAACTCTTGCTGGTCTACTCCTCCAGCCTGGCAGGCCAGCACCAACATAGCATCTCCTATGAAACTTCCATCTTGCTTACATTTTCCACAGCTCCCTCTTGTTTTCAAGTTCTTATTCTCCCCTGCAACAACTCCTCACAACTAAGACATACAGTAATTTTGCCAGCTCACCTTCTGTAGCAGCCTTCTGGCTGCACTGAAATATTCCTGCTACTTTCTCATATCCTCATATCAGGCAGTTTAAAGAGCAGCTTCTCTTCCTCCAAAGCACTGCTTCATCTTTTACATGGACAAGAACCTTCTCCTCTTGCTAGAAACCCACCCAGATAGAACACAGATGCCACCAAGACAAATTAATCTTTCCCTCAAAAGTTATTGTTGTAAATCATAGTGGAAGGTAACACCAGTGATTTTTTTTATTTCTTTTCCTTAAACTGGTATTAACACATCCTTGAACTATTATTAATCACATTTAACCCTCTACTTCTGATTTTCTTCTTTCCTTCAGTGCAGAGGAAAAGAAGTATACATTGATGTTATGCCCTTCTTATTTATTTTACTGTTCCTTACATAAATTAATTCAAATAAAGAAAAAACTGACCATGTGATTATTTTAATCTTTTGAACTACACTAAGAATCAAAAGCAGTTCAGCTTCAGAAGAAAAATTAACATGAAGAAAATGAGGACTATGTATTAGCTCTGCAGATGTTCAGTCATCAAACCTATTTACATACAAACACTAAAGAGAACAGACAAAGCTAGAACTTTATCAAAACTGCAGTGCCACAGGCAAGAAATAAACTAGTTTAGGAGAAGATACCATTATGGTAAGGTAAAGTAAACATCTTAGTTTAATTGTGTAGTATTTATCTATTCATATATGACATATATTTCCACATGGAAATTTTTTGAAAGCTTAACAAGATATTTTAGAAGACATATCCACTCCCACACCAGTTCACTGGGAAAACTGGAGTTTATCCACAACTTTCCAGTAAAAAAATTCATGTTAAGCCACAACTGAAACCCAGTATTTGAGAAAGCTACATTCAATATATATATAAAAATATATAAACATAAACTTGCTATCTTAGAGGGAAGACTTTTTACTATTAGTGTAATGTGCAATATAGCAAACTTACAGCTGCTGAGGGAAATATGCATCTGAATTTCTCAACTTCTATGGGTTTAAAATGTGAACAACTATATTGCAATACAACAGTTGAATTTCAATAAGAAAATTAAAGGAAAAAAAAAGGAGAAAGACTCTGCTTATATATTTATAATGGTGGTAAAGTATTTTCCTTTGAGGTCACCTTCAAAAACCTGAGGGCAGTCTTAACTAGAGGCTAGGAACAATAGTTGTAGGAATTAAAATAGAGATTGGAAAGAGCTACTATATCCTTTGACCCTTTGACTGTCTGAAGTTTTACCAGCATCACTCCTAGACCTTTGCATTTGCTGGATCTTTGAGAAGTAGCATGAATTCCAATGACTAGGAGAGAGCAGAGATTCAGAAGATTTGCTAGAAAAGAAGCTGAGAAATAATATGGAAAGAATTAGGAAAACATTACAATCACAGCTTTGCAAAAACACATTACCAAGTAATGTCAGTCTATCACAGTATCAGTTTGAAGCTGCCAGGCTTTTAGAGCTGCTGATGCATCATAGCAATTCAAATTCCTTCTCAGCTCCAGGGCCTGCTGAGCTTATACCACTTGCAGTTCTTTTTGAGAGTCTCAATAATATATAAATCCTCTGCTAAGACACAATAAACCTCCTCTTGAACAGTTCTGAGTGATTCCTAAAGATGCTAGGCTACAAAACGTGCTATAAAGAAGCAAGAAAATAATATGTACCACTTAAAACTTTCTACAAGCAGATACACACATTTTTCCCTGTATTTTCTAACAACCTAGCCCAGAAGACATGAAAAAATAAATAATAAAGGGGGGAAAAAGGTAAAAAACACCCTGTCATACAAAATTTTGCTTAACTGGTAAGACCCTGAAATTGTTGTGACAACAGAAATAGCTAGAGGTGACAATTTGTCTAACCTCACTTCTTCCATGCCCAAAGACAGCACCTACTATACAACTCCAGTTCTAAGCCAGATTCCATACAGAAGGAGGAATTAGAAGAACATAGAGCAACGTGGTGAAGTGCTATGAAGATAGGTGTCATCTCAGAGAGCTCTAGGTGGGAACCAACCCTTTTATTAAGTGCTCCATATGTGTAAACAGTGCAATATCCATCAATAACCATCAGTGCAATATCATCCACACAAAAGGCCCATATATGAAGACCCAGGCTTTGAATTTTCATTAAAAAAAACAATGAGCTAAAAGAAATCACAAGATATTTCTGATATTTTTTGCAGTTCAAAGTTAAAAACAAAATCTGATATCTATTTGATAATTTTAACTGCAAAATTTAAAGAGGAAAACCAGAATGTCATTTCGTTTTGACTCAGAACAAAAAATTTTTTTAAAATTGTCAAGTCACAGTTTTTGAGAATAGACTGAATCATTCTCACCCCTTATCCCAAGATAATTACAAGCTGCATAAACTCAAGAAACACTTCTAAGCCATAATGCTACAGCCAGTTTTTCTAACAAAACACTGAGGCTTATATTTTTTGTAATGGTTTCCTTTCTTTCAGAACTTTATTAGTCACAGTCACCACTTGCTACTTTTTAATTTTATGTGGGAATGAAATAATTTCCCAATTTGTGTAATAAAATTAGCCAATCACTTAATTGAAGACTATATGCAACACAGTATGCAGACATAAACTAGATAGCATATTCATTTAAACTCTATTTCCTAACAGCTATACATCTACATAATGTCAGTAAATGCTAGAATTAAAAGATCAAATAAATTCACTTAAAATGACCAAGAACTTTAATGCTTTTTGAGACTTATGCACTCATTTGAGCCACACAAATCCCAAACTGCCAGAAACTGAAGTTACTCCAACTGGAAGGTCACTCATCCGATTTAAACCCCTCAAATCTTGCATCAATAAGAAAGTGTTACTTCATACAACTTAATGATAAAATACTAATGCAAAAGATTTAATAAATACCTTCATTAATACATATTTGATTCTACTACATTAATAAAACAAAAGTTTAGGGAGTAATAAGCAGTGTTATGAAAGTAAATTAGATTTGTAACACAGAAACAGCTGCTGAAAAGATGTAAAATATACAGTACATTTTTACAAGTATATGGGATGTGTGCAGATGGGATTTGCTCTTCTCATTTTGTAGCTGTCCAAAGACAAAGATAGCAAAGCCATACAGTGCTACCTGCAACCTCAATTAAAAAAAATTTGAACCTGAATATGCCTGATTACAGAACTGTAAATTTCCATGTGCCATAAAGATTCAAACTACATAGTTCCATTTTTCAACAGCAGACAGAATTAAATTCTTCACTTAGAATTTTATATCACTGCTACCAGATGACTACTGAAATGTTTTACTTCAAATTTCATCTTGCCTCTTGGCACAGGAGTCAGTTTCTTAAACAAACCAACCAATCTCAATAAGAAAGCAAAAACAAAACCAAACTAACAACCTTCCAGAATGAAGAGAAACCTGTTCACAAAACACCAATGGAATATTATATTTCATTTAAGGAGGCTCTTCTTCCCTCCCTCCCATATTATACATCTTATGAAAAGGGAAAAATTGGGTGATATTTTACCAGTTTTATAAACACTGCAATAAGTTCTCTGCTAACTGTTAAATAAAAGGATAAAAGAGTTTTTTTCCTACCATAACTAAATAACAAACTGTTTTCCCAATACTACCAACAGAGCAGAAAGGGCACTGATATATGTCAGACACCATGAAATAGAAGATTAATTTATGCTCAGAAAGGGCAAAAGTGGTCAGTATTGCAAGCTAGAAAAAATAAGAGGGGAATAATTTGATGAATTGGAACACCTATTCTACATACAGAATTATCCAGATGGGACTTTAAAATTCTGAATAAAAAAACCTTACAAAAATGCTGGAAGACTGGAAAAAAAAGAAAAAAAAACCCACAAAATTAATCTTAGAATTACACAACTGAAGTAAGGCTTTAAAGTCCTGTGGTGAAATATTAACCAAAGAAATCTCCTCAATTCCTTATGGCCACTGAACACATCACATTTCAAAAATAATTTCATAATTAATGTGTTTGGGAAAAAAACACTCTGGAAGCATAAGAATATTTTAAATACTACAAATAATATTATCATGATGTTCACGGAAAACTCATGAAAATTTATATGAAATTGACAGTAAATTAAAATCTGATGATGAAATCAAAGAATAATGTCTAGATGTCTAGGAAGGTCTAGAAGCAAAAACAGAACAAATTGTGCCTTAGCAAGCTGCATAAGAATCAGTAACAAGAAGATTAATGACTGTGAAGTTACTGAATGCTTAAGAGTTGAGTAACACTGCAAAACAAGTTCAGAAAAATTAAATTCTTCCAGGGAGGTAACCAACTACAGATTTGTACTTAACACTGTGAAACTCTGGGCAGTTACAGGTCAGAAAAGGCCAGATCTCCTCTAAGTGTAAAGGAGGCAAGAACATTTCAGGCCCTTATTTTCCTGGTAATAACCAAATGAGGCCAAAAGTCTTCCAGGAATGGCATAAAGTAAAGCAAAATTGACAACTGGACAAGTGCATAAAGATAAAGCTATTCTCCTGATTCCAGGTAATAAGAAATAGTGGACTGTCATACATGGAAACTAAATACTAACCTAAAAATATTTTTTTTAGTTAATATCCATTGATGCATCCTTACCAAGCTTCAGGCAACAAGGAGGCATATTCATGTGGTGAAGTAGTCTCTGGAAAATTGGAGAGAATTGCCTGTCTGTGTGGAAGTAAAGCTGATCCATGGAAGGTGAACAAAATTTCCAGGGCTCCTACATTGCTTTCCTGAAGAGCAAAGCAATAAGAACTACATTAAGACTAATTTAGACAGAATATGAGCAAGAAATCTCAGCTTAAATCACAAAACATTCAAACTTTTCTTTAGCAATAATGAAAATTAGCTGAGAGTCACTATATTTACCCATTTATAATAAAAAATAAACCTCTGACCTCTTAAATTTAGCAAGATTCAAAGTGTACTTAAGAGCAATACTAAAACAAAACTGGATTCTAACAAAATAAATATTAATACCCGAGCATAAGTTCTTGCTGAAAGTACAATATTCTGATTTCTGAACTTCTTGAAGAATTCTCCATCATAGTGCTGCTCAGCTGCATGAGGCCCTCCGAGGATTTTCTTCAAAAAAAAAAAGCAAAAACAGAACAAATCAAACCCCCCAAACTTATAAAAGATTGATTTGCAAGACTTGAAAAAAAAATATCAAAAAGCCTAGATATTTCTTTATCTTAGCATGAATAAGTATGAGGTATATGGGGAAAAGCATACTGATTCTCATTTGCTTCAGTATGAAAAAAACAGATGCATAAGTCATCTCTGTCTTAGTTCAGGTTTAGACAACATCAGCTACAAAGAAATGTGGCAAAATGTGCAGTTGTCACATGACTAGTGACAACTGCAAAGTTAAAATAGAAAACACTATACAAAATATAGCTTGATATTCCAAAAATGACCACCTAGATATTTCTTTATGTTAGCATGAATAAGTATGAGGTATATGGGGAAAAGCATGCTGTTTTTCATTGGTTTCAATTGGCATAAGCCAACTCTGTCTAATTTCAGTTCAGGTTTAGACAACATCAGCTACAAAGAAATGTGGTAGAAGTCATTCGATGACTAGTGCCAACTGCAAAGTGAAAATTTAAAAAATTATGCAAAATATAGCTTGATAGTCCAAAAATGTCCACCTCTTAAGCTCAAGGATGAAAAGGATTCCTTAGAGAAATTGAATAGGACTTGCTAACTAGACTGATAGAGGAAAATAACAGTCAACCTGCAACTATTCCACATCCTATATGTTGTGTACCCTGTAGACACGATACATTTCAAAGCAGGTCTCTCACCACCTATGCCTCTCAATGGCAGAGTAAAGCAGGAGAAAGATGGTAGCTTGGACAGAAAACTCCTTACTCTTCTCACATGAGAAACTAACATTTCAAGAAGACCACAAATATTAATACTACAATATATTTATCAAAAAAGATATGATGAGACAAAAACATTATAGGAATGCCTATGGAAGAACTTAGGCAAGTGTAGCCAGTTTACCTCATAGGTTTCAAGGCGATCAAGGTAAGTTAAGAGCTTCAGCCTGCTGCGGCAGAGTTCTTTCTGTTCCAGTGTCAGCCTGCATTCAAAATAGGTATTTTGACACTAGCAATTGGTACTGTACATCTGAAAACAACAGTTACACAGTTTTACAACCTTCTATACTGAAATCTATCAAGAAATTAAGTAAAGTAAGGTCAAGAGAGGTGGTTTTGTCCCTCTACTCAGCTCTGGTGAGGCTCCACCTGGAGTATTGTGCCCAGATCTGGAGTCCTCAACATAAGAAGGTCATTGAGCTGTTGGAGCAGGTGAAGAGGAGGGCCACCAAGATGATCAAAGGGCTTGAGCAACTGTCAGGCTGAAGGAGTTGGGGTTATGCAGCTTGGTGAAGAGAAGGCTCAGGGGGGACCTCATAGGAGCTTCTCAATACCTGAAGGGGGCTACCTGAAGGGGTAGGACTTTTAAACAAAATATGTGATGGGAGGACTAGAAATTATGGATGTAAATTGGAAGGGGGTAGATTCAGGCAAGATATAAGAAAGAAATTCTTTAGGGTAGGGTGGTGAAACCCTGGAACAGGTTGCCCAGAGAGGCTGTGGATGTCCACTCTCTGGAGGTGTTTAAGCCCAGGCTGGACAAGGCACTGAGCAGCCTGATGTAGTGGGAGGTATCCCATTAGTTGTCTAGGATGGTTGGAACTTAGTGATCTTTTAGGTCCCTTCCAACCTGAACTATTCTAAGATTTGAATTTGCATTCTTACAACTGTGTTGTTATAATAAACATATAACTCTGAATAAAATGTGGCCTAACACTTCATTTACTTTGAGAAGTTTACTGATAACAGCAGTTCTTGACGTTTCTTGGCCTCTGCTTCCTTTCTAGTATCCACTTCTTCATCTGGTGACAAAAGGTCCTCGTAAGGAATGTCAATGTCCACCTCCCCCGGCAAGATAAATCTGGAAAACAAAGCAAATAATAAAATCAACAGCAGTTACAAACTAAAAAAAAAAACCATAACAAGACAATTTTTGGAATCAACATACTAAAACAGCTTTCCATTTGTGTCTTGTCCAAAAAATTCAAGCTTTTATAAAGAATACTGAATTTTGCTCTAGTAGAACAGCAGGCACTCACTATAAGGTCAGTAAGAGGCATTGTCTCGTTTCCACCCTCTTCCTAAAACAAACATAAAAAACCAAACCACAAACCACACAGCTATGATGGGAAGTTTCTAAATTCCACCAGTAGCACTGGGATTGGCAGCAGCTCTACAACATTTAATGGTTATAAACTGCTTAATGAGGAAAGAACATCAGGCTG